>JAOTQR010046452.1:0-49749 GCA_025774065.1 Solanum ossicruentum
GAGCAATTAGACTCACATATTGCCCACTAACACGAGATTTAAGCACATTCAAGAATTGAAGCAAATTTGACCAAACCATAACATGATTCATTTAAATAGCATTAGTACATGTAAAATGTGGGGTGTTATAGAAAAACGAGTGTGAGAGAGTATTCCCTCAACTTCACTAAGCTCTCTATATATGCTCCATCTATGGTTGTTAATCCCCATGCCAGAATGAGAAAGTTCATTTCAGGGATATCTGACTTGGTTGTGAAAGGGTGTCATACTACTATGCTTGTGAAGCAAATGGTCATGTCTCAAGTCATGACTTATGTCGAGAAAATTAAAGGTGAGAAACTCAAGGAGAGAAGGATGAGGAAGTCCAAGAGAGCTCAGTTCGAAGTTTGGTTCTCTAATGCTAGATTTGGTGGTGAAGGTGTTTGTCTTTATTAAGGCCAAAGGTTCCAGGGCCAAGCATAATTTTAAGTTCTAAATTAGAGGTTCTATAGGGATAGCGTACAAGATCCTATAGTTCAAGGAGGTGGAGGACAAGGCTATCACAGGTGCACTACTTATGGGAAGAACCATGTGGGTAGGTTGTAGTGCTTGTTATGGGTGTAGTACGATAGGCCACAAATTGTCAGCATGTTCCATTATGGAAAAATAAGGGTTAAGGTCATCCCTAAGGATAGATTACTCCAGGTGGCTAAGGGAAACAAGGGCTCAATAAGGGGGTGCTCAGCATAATAGCATATTACATGCCCTTCATGCTAAACAAGAGGTAGGATAGACTCCTGACATGGTTACTAGTATGTTAAGGGTCTTTAACTTTGATATATATGTGTTGCTTGATTTGGGTGCCAATTTATCTTTTTCACACCTTTTATAGCCACTAAGTTTGATATGAGTCCTGAACTCTTTTAAGAGCCTTTCTCAGTCTTTACTCTTGTGGGAGGGTTAGTTTTAGTCCGAAGAGTCTATCAGAGTTGTCCTATATCAGTATTGTATAAAGTTATTCCTTATGATGTTCTTGAGCTTGAAGTTATTGATTTTGATGTTATACTTAGGATAGACTGGTTACATGCTTCGTATGCCTCTATAGATTGTAGGACTAGTAAGGTCAAATTCCAATTTTCTAATGAGCCAATTCATGAATAGGTAGGTAGTGATTCATCCTCCAATGGTTGATTAATCTCTTATCTTAAGGTCCAAAATCTAATTTCTAAGGGGTGTATCTACTATATCTTAATGGCTAGGGATTTTAATTCCGAGTCTTCAACTATTGAGTTGGTTCTCATTGTGAATGAATTTTGTGATGTCTTTTTTAAATATTTACCCAATATTCCTCTCAATAGGGAAGTAGACTTTAGCATAGATCTTCTCTCTTACATCCAACCTATCTCTATACCTCCTTATCAAATGGCCTTGATAGAGTTAAAATGGTTGAAGGATCAGTTGAAATATTTGTTGGTAAAGGGTTTCATTAGGCCTATCATTTCACCGTGGGGTGCTCCTATGTTTTTTGTGAGGAAGAAGGATTTGTCACTTTGTATGTGTATAGACTATAGACAAATTGAACAAGATTATAATAAACAACAAGTACGCCCTATCGAGGATATGTTTTTTGTTTGATCAGTTGCAAGGGGCTATGCACTTCTCAAAAATTTACCTCCATTTTGGCAATCATTAGTGATTAAGGTAGTGTGATATTTCCAAGATGACATTTTGGATAAGGTATGGTCACTTTGACTTTGTGGTTATGTCATTTGGATTGACCAATGCCCTGATAGTGTTTATGGATCTCATGAACTGGTTGTTCAAGCCCTACCTTGATGTTTTTGTGATGGACTTCATAGATAGTACTCTCATCTACTCTCGCAGTAGTGAGGAAGAGCATATGGGTCACTTGAGAGTTGTGATTTAGACCTTGATGGATAAGCAATTGTTTGCAAAATTCAATAAATGTGAATTTTTAGTTGAAGGAGGTGGCATTCCTAGGACATGTAGTATCCAGTGAAGGCATTAAAGTTTATCCAAAGAAGATTTAAACGGTAAGGAATTGACCTAGACCATATTCTCACTCTTATATTAGGAGCTTTTTGGTTTTGGCTAGGTAAAACTTAAGGTCTATATGGATTTTCATCCATTGCTTCACTATTTACGAGTTGACCCAAAAAGAAAGTGAAATTTCAAAGGTTAGATGAATTTGAAAAAATTTCAAGACTTTAAAGGATCATCTTATATCGGCTCCTATTTTGACATTCCCAAAAGTTTTTGATGGATTTGTGGTATATTGTGTTACTTCCCGCGTTTGTTTGGGTTGCATTCTACAATAAAATTGTCACTTCATAACATATGCTTCAAGGTAATTAATGTTGCCCAAACAAAATTATGCAATCCATGGTCTTGAGTTAGTTATAGTGGTTTTTGCTTTGAAGATTTGGTGTCGATATCTTTACGGGGTGCTTGTTGATATGCTTACTGACCACAAGAGATTGCAATATGTGTTTAGTCAAAAGGAGATAAATTTAAGGCAAAGTAGATGGCTTGAGCTCCTTAAGGATTATGACATTAGTGTGCTATATTGTCCAGGCAAGGAAAATATTGTAGTTGATGCTCTCATTAGACTATCAATGGATAGTATGGCCTATGTTGAAAGGGGAAAAAGGGAGTTGGTGAAGGATGTACACCATTTGGAATGCTTGGGGGTTAGCTTGAGAGACTTCAATGAAGGTGGTATCCATGTGCAAAATGGGGATGAATAATTAGTAGTAGCAGATGTCAAGGCAAAACATGATCTAGATCCAGCATTATATAAGTTGAAGAAGTTGGTTGCCAAAAAGAAGGTAGAGGTTTTCTCTGAAGGGAGAGATGGTGTGCTTCACTTCCAAGGCCAGTTGGGTGTTTCGAATGTCGATGGTTTAACGGAGGTGATTTTGAAAAAAACCTATAACTCTCCATATTCCATATATCTCAGATCTACAAATGTACCGAGACTAGAAGGAGCGTATTGGTGGAATGGTATAAAGAAGGATATAACTAGGTTTGTTAGGGAGTTCCCTAATTATTAGCAGGTGAAGGTGGAACATTGAAGGCTCGCTAGCTTAGCCCTATATGTGGAAAAGTCTAGAAAATTGAAAATTGTAGAAAATATTGAACTGGACTGGTGTTATGAGTCCATTTACGGCTCTTGGATTGAACACAGGTCATTGACAAGCTTCATGGTTTGACCTAGGACAAGGTGGATGAACACTGGAAGTCAATGTAGGAGAGGTCCTCATAGGCCATAATCCATTGGACGAATTTATAAAATAAATCATAGTCAGAGGCCAACAAGGTAAAAGAATTTATGAGTCTAGAAGGCATCTACGAAGGAAATCTATGACTTGTAGAGGGGAATATGAGTCATAGAATGGGGTCGTATATGGATATCCCGAAACTACTTTCAGGGAACACTTTTAATAGGACAAAACCCCTTAAGTATGAGTCGTACTCCAATCTGCAACTCATAGATTGGACCTGTGTATGGGTCTGACAAGTTCTTAGCAAAGGGTTGTTTGGTCATTTCAGCCCTATTTGACTCCTAAACTATGTCGTTTGACCCCTATAATCTCCCTAACCGACTCAATGTCACAAACCAAAATGGATCGTAACTAGACGAAGAGGAAATAAAGATCAAACTTTGATGTACTGTCAAAGTACAACACTTTTGATGCAACCAATTTGGTCCCAAGGTAAAAAATTAAGATTTTGTGTGTTCTTAATAAGATATTTCTGAGTTTTATGTATTTTTGTGTTTAGATTTGCAAGATTACAAGTTGGCTATGATTTGGGGCAAAAGTGCAGAAATTGTTGGTTTTTGATGATTTATGAGACCATCTATGTATCATAGAGCATTCTATGAGTCATATAGGATATATCTTGACAAATTCCAGTGAAGATTGATTTTTGAAGATCAGCTCAACGAGATCTACATACGAGTCATAGAGCATTCTATGAGTCATAAAGATAGGTTTCATGAAGATTTCCAGTGAGGTGCAATTTTATGAGGTTGAAGCCTATGAGCAGTCAGTACGAGTCGTAGATTAGTTTATGAGTTGTAAAGTTGTGTTGTAGAAGAGATGTCCAGAATCTCAAGAGTTGACTACGACACCTCGAGTATGAGTCATAGAGACCTTTCGTGGAGTTTGCCGACCAATTTTTCTATTTTTTTAGGATTTAATTGTAATTACTATAAATATTACTTTTAGGCTATCTTTCAGAAGATGACATCATTATTAAGTAGTTTTAGGGTTTGTTCTTGGAGAACTCAATACTTGGGAGAGAAGATTGTGAGAAAACACTTGTGGATAAATTTGATATTCAATCTTGTGATTCTTATCAATCTTGGATTTGCTTGATTTCAATTCAATTGTATAAGTGTTTAGTTATGTTTACTCAATTCATAACTTCTTGATCTACACATAACATAAGTAGCTAAATCCACAACTAGGGTTGTAGGAACCATGAAGAACTACCTTAGTAAAGCTAGGTAATTTACAATTCTTGGATTGGGTATATGCATATATTAATCAATTCTCTTTGTTTTACATATTTTTTAGTGGTGCCGAACATTAGAACCTGCCTAGTGTTACTGACTGGACCAAGGTAGTAATGAATAGGAAAAGAGATTGATTAACAAGATTCGATTGATGTGTTCTTATCTAATCAACCGAACTAGGCAAAGGGGAGCTTGTAATGGACTTATAGGTAATGGTTAGCATTGCACATTATGGAGATGGGTCAAGTCATATAGTGAAATTCACGTCTCTCCTTTGATCAAAGGATTTGGTGAACTTAAACTAACGTTTTGCATGTTTTTCACTAGAGAAGAATTAGGTGATCTGCGATACTAAGTTGGAGAATCATAGGGAACACAATAGCCTATTCCTCTCTATTAATCATTGTCTCTTGTGATAAGTAGTTTAGTTTATTTTCTTATTGATTATTGCGAACTCCCCCCCCCCCCCCCCCCCCGGGAATTGAGTTGGTTAACTACTTGGATTGCTTTGTGGTGAATTTGTCTTGAGTCTATGTATTTCCTGTGGGTTTAACCCTAACCTTGGTTAGGCTTTATATCTTAACAACGACTGTTTTATCCTCAAAAAGGAGGTGTAACTTAAGCGACATCAAGATTTTTACATCGTTGCCGAGGAATACGGCTAGACTTAATTAGATTCATTATGTAATTCAAGTGTTATTCCTTAGTTCCCTTTATTTTACTTTTGTTTTTGTTTTTTTTTCTTGGCGGTTTGTATGAGTAGTGTATGTCCAACACTCGAAGTCAAGGCAATCCTTTAACTACACTTAATCTAGAGATCCATAAAACTATAAGGAAAATGGCAAGAATATGCCAATAATGTGGCCTAGCAGCCTTGAACCGAGAAAATAATGATGATGATGATAGGAATGAGAACCCACCTCCTTTAGAGGAAATTCTAAAACCTTGGGAGTTTAATGTCAATGCTCACTAGTGGAATTAATATAGATTGAACCCCAAGCCTATGGATGTGACTGGAGCTATTGTGTTACCACCAATACCGGTGGACACAAAGTTCGTAGTCTCTAGTAGGTTACTTCAAATGTTGTAGAACTGTAGGCTATTTTCGGGCTTACCATCAGAGCATCCACATAGACACTTGCACAATGCTGCATTTTTTTGTAAGAGTGTGATGGGAATACATTAGTATTAGAATTGTGATAAATCGCAACTATCTATGGATGCAGTAGGACTTTATGTCTTCCCATTGTCTCTCATGGGCAATGTTGCATTATGGCTATTTGAGCTCCCACAGAGTTCAATCACTAGCTGGGCAGATTTGCAGAAGGCCTTTCTGGAGAGGTACTTCCCTAGATAAAAAAAACTCAAGTTGACGGACCAAATTAACAACTTTGAGTAACATCCTTGTGATTTGATAAGCACTATATGTCTGAGGAGCATCCCTGACCACAAGATAGTTGATGATGCCTTGGTGGAGAACTTCTACCGTGTCCTTGATAAGAACAGTCAGGCTTATGTTGATACTATCATGGGGGGCATATTTCTAGATCAACCATTTGCAAGGATTGTCCAGTAAATAGAGCAAATGGTCAAGACGAATCATGCATAAGGACAGCAAGATAGAGCTTACTCATCCATATGTTGTTAGTGTGCATTCAGAGCAAGCCAAAATCAATGAAGAAATTATGTAGCAGCTTGCTCAGCTCCACACAAGCACGGATGTGGTGATCAAGCAGAACCAAGAGAGAGTGAATGCAGTGGTTCACCAACCTCCACGTGCACCCATGTATGAGGAGCTATACAATGAGGAGGATGCTCATTTTGTGAATGATCAGACCGAGGGTTTCCATACCAACACCCAAGGGTCCAATCAAGACTATTGGTGCCAAGTTCAAAAAGACCAAGGTCGGAACTATGGTAGAGATGGAGCTTTCAGAGACAACTTTGGTGGGTATTATGATAGGAAAAGGGGTCCTGATATAGATTAGGGTCATAGAAAAGGATTATAAATGGTCCTTATGTGCCACTACACAATTGAGACACAGGTACAAGTAATTCTAGAATTGAGGAGATGTTTGACTACCGATTGAAGAAGGCTGAGACATAGGATGGGACTCTAAGGGGCATGAAAGCAGATCTTTCAAGCATAAATCAGAAAACAAAGTCCCATTTTGTGGCCGTTAAACAGCTTGAGCAATAGTGTGGTCAAGCATCAACTCAGTTAAATCAGTGTCAGAAAGGTACATTTCCTAGAAATACAGTGAAAAATCCTAAGAGAGAAGGGCAAGAAAACTATTGATCCTCATATACTAGTTGATGAAGAAGATGTTCATGAGGAGATTGTTCCAACAAAGAATGCAGATAAAGGAGATGATCATGGTAAGGATGCGATGAATGAAGCAGTTAAAGCACCATAGAAATTTAAGCTCATCCCTCAGCCTCCTCCTTTCCCTCAAAGGATCAAAAGGAGGGGGAGAAAGGCAAGTTCAAGCACTCTCCATGCTCAAGCAACTATCTATCAGCATCTCTCTCATTGAGGCTTTAGAGAAAATGTTGGGCTATGCCAAGTATATGAAGGACTTGGTCACTAAAAAGCACACTGTGAGTCAGGAGCTTTCTTAAGAGCTTCAACATCCAGTGTTATCACTACGAAGTCCTTAGCTCAGAAGCATGAAGATCTAGGTGCTTTCACCATACCTTGCACTATAGGTGATATGGAGTTCATAAGGGCAGTATGTGATTTAGGTGTCAGTATCAATTTGGTGCCCCTTGTAGTCTACAAGAAGCTTTGATTAGGAACCACTACTATTATTAGCATGTGGTTGTTAATGGCGGATCGAACGATGAAGAAGCCTGTGGGGATTCCTTAGAATATGTTGGTTGAAGTGGAGAAATTCACATTGCCTGCAGACATTGTGATCCTCAATTATAAGGTTGATTTTGAAGTTCCTATTATTTTGAGAAGGCCTTTCGTAGCTACCAATCGCACCTTGGTGGATATGAAGAAGGGCCAACTCAATGTAACGACCCCAAAAAAGTGCTCGAAAATGTGCCTCGAAATGCCCAAAATTTTAAATTTCATATATCTCAAAATTCATTTGCTATTTCAAAAATTTAACTTCATATTCTTATTCAAGGGGTCCAAATTAGTGGGGAAAGGGTCTAACCCTGATTTAAGAGCAAAGATTTAGCAATTACAAAATTTTAAGAATGCAATTTCCAGAGAGGAATCAGCATCGCTTCCAAGATGCGCCTCTGTGTTAAAATGGTGCCTTTTTTAAAGTTCATCCAAAATATTCCAAGTGTTGGGCCCAAGTATTCCCAAACGTGTTTTTTATCTATACTTAGACAAATTTCACCCTTATATCATCCTTAACATTTCCCAATGCTTGCCAAATCACTTAGCCATATTTTCACTCCAAAATTCAAGTCATAAAACCCTCAATCGGAACTAAAGATTTCCTTCAAGCTTGAAGCCTCCATTTTTAATATTCACCAAGAGTTTCTCCAAAGCTAAGGTATGTAGGTTTTAGCCATTGTGTTCTTCCACCTGGTACCCTGATCTCTTTTTTACTCAATTTGTATGATTTAAAGTTGATTTTACATGTGGGTCTAATATATTAAGGAATTTACTACACCGTGATTTGAGTTCATGATAGTATGGTTGTTTTAGCATTTTTTAAGCTAAAAATATTCGATCCAATGTTGAATTTGATGAGGGGTTTTGATGTGAATGTCTTGGCGGTGTTGCAAGGGGTTGATTGATGGTTTTACAATAAATTTTCTTGTATGATTGCATCTCGAAATTTCTTGGGCTTTTACCCCTATTACACACACACACATACCCAAAATTTTGATAAAATGTCTGGGTAGGGTTTCTTGTAGAATTGAAAGTCTAAAGCATGAGATATGATATGATTGATTTTATAATGATGAAATGAGCTTATTTACATGATTAATTCTATATAAAGTGTTGCATTAGACTTTGCCCAATCTGGGGGTCCAAGAACCCAGGTAACCGAGATGGGGGTTTGTACCCATTAACCGAGTGAAGGGTTAGTACTTCACCACCTAGGTGATGAGGCGGCATTTTCACCAACCTGGTTGGGGGTTTGTGCTCATCAACCGAGTGAAGAGTTAGTACTTCACCACCTAAGTGATAGAGTGGCATCATCACTAACCTACCAAGGGGTTTGTACTTTGGAAATCTAATTTGGTCTATTCTACATATATGATATCTTATATGTGTAAGAGTTTCTTAAGCATGTTCCAATTTAGCATTTGTCATACATGCCATATTACTATATTTTGTCTATTGCCTATTGTTATGCATTTTGATTATCATTTCTATTTCTCATTGCATTGCATCCTACATACTTAGTATATTCAAATGTACTAACACATACTCTTGCCTACATGATATTACCATGTAGGAACCGGAGCCCAAGTTGATCATCCTCCTCCTCAACATGGCTAGTTCGGTGCTACTCAAGCTAGTTTGTGAGTACTCTATTTCGGGGACCTTGGTCTATATTTTCCCTTTCTTTATATTGAGACACTCTACTCTATGTTCTATTTTTACTATGACGGTGAGCCCGATCACCTTGTCTTGGCCCCCGCACTTATCTATATATTTAGAGGTGTTTGTTGGACAAGTTATGTATTTATGATATGAGATTTGAATATTTGTCTCTTGATGATGATGTTTTACAAGCTATCCCTTAGCCCTTATCCCTTTGCCCCTTATTATTACTTTATGTCTTTTACTTGTTTTCGCGATTAACAAGGTGTAATAACAAGCTAAGAGGCTTGATTAGGTTTCCTTCGGGTTCCCCATTCGTCATGTCATGTCTAGGCCCTAGGCATGGATCGTGACAAATATAGTATCAGAGCACTAGGTTGAAAGATCCTCAGAGTGCAACACACTGCATCGATTAGAGTCCTATTCATGGTTGTGAAGCATGACATGACTATGAATATGAGGCTGTGAGATGTTTTAGGAAATGTGTCCCTTTTTCATGTTCTAAGTCATGCTATAGAGTTGTGATAAGTTCCCTCCCCCCAACGATTTTCCTTTGCTATGCTAGATCATGTCAAACACTAGAGGAAGACGGGCCCAAATTCCACAGGAGCAACCTACCAATGGTGAGCTCCGAGATGCTCTTACTATGCTTGCCCAAGTGGTGGCCAACCAAGTTAATCAAGGGGCCCAAGCCCCTCATCCTGCTACTCCGGGAGCTAGGGTAAGAAATTCAAGAGGATGGATCCTCTGGTTTTCCATGGGTCAAAGGTGGATGAAGATCCACAAGAGTTCATTGATGAGGTCTACAAAATCTTGAATATCATGGATGTTGGGCCAAATGAAAAGGCGGAGTTGGCATTGTACCAACTCAAGGGGGTAGCCTAAATTTTGTATGAGCAATGGAACGGGGATAAGGAAAATTTTTATGTGGTGCTTTGGGAAGAATTCAAATTAGCCTTCCTTAATCAGTTTTTCCCTCTTGAGCTTAGGAAAGCAAAGTTGGTAGAATTTATGAACTTGAAACAAGGTGCTATGAGTGTGGGGGATTATGCACTCAAATTAAATCAACTTTCAAAGTATGCTCCTTACTTGGTGACAGATCCTAGATCTAGGATGAATATATTTGTGATGGGGGTCTCTGACTTGGTGAGTAAAGAATGTCGATCTGCCTTGCTTATTGGTGACATGGACTTGTCTTGGTTGATGACTTATGCCGAGCAAATGGAGGAGGAACAATTTGCTCAAGGAAAAGTTGAAAAAGAGGATGGGCCATAAGGCCAAGAGGGCCCATTTTGAGGGTAAGTTCCAAAAGGGTGCTAGATTTCATCAAGGACAAGGGCTTTCCTATACTACTAATAGGGGGTTTGCCAATGACTTCCCTAGTCCTCAAGGTGTTAGTGGTGTGGCTCCTATTAATGTGTGTCCTAGATGTGGGAAGAGTTATAATGCCTCGTGTTTGAAGGGTTCTAATGCATGTTTTGGTTCTGGGGAGCTTTGTCACAAGAAGATATATTGCCCAAGAAACCATGGCAAAGTTCGAGGTGCAAATGTGATTTCATTGGGTAGAGGTCTTCCTAAAGGTGGTGCACCAAGGCAAAATTGATTTTATGCTCTACGTGGAAGGCAAGGGGTTAGTGATGTCCCTAATGTTGTTACCGTTATGTTGAAAAACTTTGTCTTTGATGTGTATGCTTTGATTGATCCGAGTGCCACTCTTTCTTTTATTACCCCTTTTGTCTCTAAATAGTTCCGTGTTATCCCCAAGTTGTTGCATGAGTCATATGAAGTGCCTACTCCTATTGATGCCTCCATTGTTGCTAGGAAAGTTTGTAGGAATTGTCCTATTTGCATTTTGCATAAGTTGTTGTCTTGTGATCTTGTTGAATTGGACATGGTAGAATTTTATCTCGTTCTTAGGATAGATTGGTTACATGCTTACTATGCTTCTGTTGATTGTAGAACCTGTAGGGTCAATTTTCAATTTCCTAATGAACCCATCCTTGAATGGGAAAGTCAAGATCTGGTGGTCAACTGTAGATTCATTTCATGCATTAAAGACCATAAGTTGATTTCTAGGGGATGTTTATATCATCTTGTGAGGGTTAAAGATGTGGAGTCAAAAGTAGCTTCCATCGAGTCGGTCCCCACTATAAATGAGTTTCTTGATGTCTTCCCAAATGACCTCCCCGGTGTCCTTCCTGAAAGAGAGATAAATTTTGGCATAGATCTCCTTCTCGACACTCAATCTATCTCCATTCCCCCATACCGTATAGCCCTGACAGAGTTGGAGAAGTTAAAGGAGCAATTGAAAGATTTGTTGGAAAAGGGATTTATTAGACCTAGCCAACCACCTTGGGGTGCTTCGGTGTTGTTTGTGAAGAATAAGGATGTGTCACTTAGAATGTGCATTGACTCTCGGCAACTCAATAGGATCAATATAAAGAATAGATATCCTCTTCAAAGGATTGATGACTTGTTTGACCAATTGCAAAGGGCTAGCTTGTTCTCTAAGACTGATCTTCGGTCCAGGTATCATCAAGTAAGGGTGAGGGAGACTGATGGCCCCAAGACAACTTTCCAAATTAGATATAGGCATTATGACTTTGTTGTGATGTCGTTTGAGTTGACTAATGTATCGTCCATATTCATGGATCTAATGAATAGGGTATTCAAACCTTACCTTGATTCCTTTGTTGTGGTATTCATTGATGATATATTAATCTATCACACTTGAGGAAGGATAAATTGTATGCCATATATGACAAGTGCGAATTTTGGTTGAAGGAAGTTGCATTCGTGGGTCTTGTGGTGTCAGAGGATGGTATAAAAGTGGATCCTAAGAAAACCGATATGATTAGAAATTGGCCTAGACCATTGACTCCGTTAGATATTAGGAGTTTCTTGGGCCTTATAGGTTAATATAGAAGATTTTTGAATCGGTTCTCCTCCTTTGCTTCCCATATGTCCAAATTGACTCAAAAAAAGGTTAAGTTTGTGTGGACCGAAGAATGTGAGAGAAGTTTCCAAACATTGAAATATAGACTTGTGTCCACTCCAATATTGTCACTAACGGATGGGCTTGAGGGTTTGGTTGTGTATTGTTATGCATCCAGATTTTTTTTGGGTTGTGTGCTAATTCAAAATGATAAGGTCAAAGCCTATTCTTCAAGACAACTCAAAGTGCATAAAAGGAATTACCCTACCCATGATCTAGAGTTAGCCGTCATTTTGTTTGCATTAAAGATTTGGTGTCATTATTTTTATGGGGTGCATGTAGATGTATTCACTGATCATAAGAGCCTCCAATATGTCTTCACTCAAAGAGATCTCAACTTGAGACAATGAAGGTGGCTAGAACTTCTTAAGGACCATGACATGAATGTGCATTACCATCAGGGTAAGGAAAATATTGTGGCGGATGCTTTGAGTCGGGTGTCTATGGGTAGCCTAGCTCATGTGGATGGTGGTGATAGGGAGATAGCTAGGTAAATGCATAGATTGGTTAGATTGGAGGTTAGGTTTGAAGATGTAGGTAATGGAGGTGGTGTTGTTGATGATTGGGCCCTTAGATACCAAGGTAGGTTGTTTGATGATTTGAGTTAGAAAATTCTTGATGAGGCCCATAAATCTTTTTACTCTATCCACCCCGGTTCCACCAAAATGTATAGACACTTGAGGGATGTGTATTGGTGGGTAGGCATGAAGAGGGACATTGCCAAATTTGTTTACGTTTGCCATTATTGTCAACAAGCCAAAGTCGAACACCAAAAGCTAGGTGGCCTAACCCAAGACATAGAGATTCCCTCTGGGAAGTGGGAAGTGATTAATATGGATTTTATGGTTGGGTTTCCCAAGACTAGAAAAAGGTTCTTATTCCATTCGGTTTGTGGTTGATAGGATGATGAAATCGGCTCACTTTCTACCTGTTAAGACTATATATGTAGCTGAAGAGTATGCAAGGTTGTACATCCATGAGTCAGTGAGATTACATGGGGTTCGTTTATCCATCATATTGGATCATGGTGCACAATTCACTTTGCACTTTTGGAGGTCTTTTCAAAAGGGTATTGGTACCAAAGTTCACCTTGGTGCAGCCTTTCACCCACAAACATATGGCCAAGCCGAAAGAATCATTCAAACACTTGAGGATATGCTTAGGGCTTATGTCTCGACGCTCAAAGGTAGTTGGGATGATCACCTTTTGTTGATTGAGTTTGCCTACAACAATAGCTATCACTCTAGCATCAGTATGGCTCCATTTGAGGCTCTTTACAAGAGATGTTATAGATCATTGGTGAGTTGGTTTGAGGTTTGATAGGTGGATTTATTGGGGTAGTATCTTGTTATGGAGGATCTTGAGAAGGTTAGGATGATTAGGTAAAGGTTGAAAACAGCCCAAAGTCATCAAAAATCCTATGCCGATTTTAAGAAGGAAAGACCTAGAATTCCAATTGGGTGATGGGGTCTATGTGAAGGTTTCTCCAATGAAAGGTGTGTCCAGTTTTGGTAAAAAGGGGAAGTTGAGTCCAAGGTATGCTGGTCCTTATGAGGTAATAGAGAGGATTGTCTAGGTAGCTTATGAGTTGAAGTTTCCTAGTGAAATGAATTTGGTTCACTCGGTGTTCTATGTCTCTATGTTAAGAAAATGTGCTGGTGATCCTAATGCCATTATGCCTCTTAATATAATGCGTGTTGTTTAGGATAACTTGAGTTATGTGGAAGTTCCGTTCAGATCTTGGATAGGCAAGTCAAGAGATTGAGGAACAAAGAGGTGGCATCCGTTAAGATCCTTTAGAGGAACCAACAAGTCGAAAGTGCTACATGGGAGGCCGAAGTGGATATACAAAAGTAGTATCCTTATCTTTTGCATTCCACTCAAGCCTAAGGTACTAATCCTAAGTCCCCTATGTGATTTCAAGTCTCATATTTCAGCCCCCATGTGATCCATATGCATTCATGTTTAAGTTGGTAAACTTATGATGATTTTACACTTATATTGAGAATTTGAAAATGTTGTTTTACATGTTATGTAACATTCTTGTTGGGGCTGATTTGTTGATGATCACTCTTATCTTGTACATTCAAAGACGAATGTTCCCAAGGGGGAGATATTGTAGCGACCCCAAAAAAGTGCCCGAACATGTCTCGAAATACCCAAAATGTTAAATTCCATATGTCTCAAAATATGTTTGCAATTTCAAAAATCTACCTTCATATTCTTGTTCAAGGGGTCCAAATTAGGAGGGAAAAGGGTCTAACCTTTCAAGAACGTAGTTTCTAAAGAGGAATCTGCGTCGCAGAATAAAATAGTGCCTTTTCTTTTAGTTCGTCCAAAATATTCTAAGTGTTGGAACAAAGTTTTCCAAAACATGCTTTTATCTATACTTAGCCAAATTTCACCCTTATATCATCCTAAACATTTCCAATACTCCCCAAAACACTTTGCCATATTTTAACTCTAAAATTCAAGTCACAAAACCCTTATCCAGAACTAAGGATTTCCTTCAAGCTTCAAGCCTCCATTTTCAATCTTCACCAAGAGCTTCTCCAAAGCTAAGGTATGTATGTTTTAGCCATTGGTTTTGTCCACCCAAGAAAGTATGGTTATTTTTGCATGTTTGTAATATTGGATTTGATGAGGGGTTTTGATGTGAATGTCTTGGGGTGTTGCTAGGTATTGATTGATGGTTTTACAACATATTTTCTTGCATGATTTCATCTCTAAATTTCATGGTCTTTTACCCATATTACATACCCCCGCAAGTGTTTGATAAAATGTCTAACTAGGGTTTCTTGTAGAATTGAAGGTCCAGAGCATGAGATATGATATGATTGATGTTATGATGACGAAATGAGCTTATGGACATGATAAATTCCATATAAAGTGTTGCATTATATTATGACTAATCTGGGGCGTCTAAGAACCCGAGTAACCAAGATGGGGGTTTGTACCCATTAACCGAGGGAAGGGTTAGTACTTCTCCACCTAGTGATAGGGTGGCGTCATCACTAACCGAGATCGGGATTTGTACTCATCAACCGAGTGAAAGGTTAGTAATTCAACACCTAGATTATGGAGTAGCATTATGACCAACTAAATTGGGGGTTTGTACTCATCAACCGAGTGAACGGTTGGTACTTCACCACCTAAGTGATGGGGCGACATCATCACTAACCTACCAAGGATTTTGTACTTTGGAAATCTAATTTGTTCTATCCCACACATATGATATCTTATATGATTAAGAGTTTCTTAAGCATGTTTCACTTTAGCATTAGTCATACTTGTCATATTGCTATATTATCTTTATTGCATATTGTTATGCATTTTGATTATGATGCCTATTTCTTGTTGCATTGCATCTTACATACTTAGTATATTCAAACGTACTAATGCATACTCTTTCGTACATGATATCACCATGTAGGAATTGGAGCCCAAGTTGATCATCCTCCTCTGCGTGGCTAGTTCGGTGCTACTCAAGCTAGTTGGTGAGTCTTCCATTTTAGGGACCTTGTTCTGTGTTTTCCCTTGCTTTTTATTGAGACACTCTACTCTATGTTCTATTTTGACTAAGAGGGTGAGCCTGGTTACCTTGTCTTGGCTCTTGCTCTTATCTATGTATTTAGAGATATTTGTTGGACAAGTTATGTATCTATGATACATGTTTTGACTCTTCGTCTCTTGATGATGATGGTTTGCAAGATGTCCCTTAGCCCTTTGCCCCTTATTCTTACTTTATGTCTTTTACATATTTCCACGACCAATGAGGTGTAATGACAAGTTAATAGGCTTGATTGGGGTTCCTTTGGGTTCTCCATTCACCGTGTCATGCCTAGGCCCTAGGCTCTGGTTGTGACACTCAAGTTCATATTTGGGAAGGATGAGGTCATTTTCAATGTGTATTAGAAAGCAAGGAGAGATAATGATGTAATAGTGGTTTCTACTATCGAGACTATTGATGATGCTGAGCCAGAAGTACCACTTAAGGTAACACTGGGTATTGACACTTTGGAGGTAGTATTGATGAACTTCGATAGTGATGGTATCCCATATTATAAGGCAATAGTAAATGCTCTAAGGGTGTCCTAGACGTCAAACTAAGCTAGATCTAGACTTGCAGAATTGGGAGACACCATCGATAAAACCCTCCATAGAAGGCCCATCAGTGTTAGAATTGAAAGCACATTCAAGCACATCTGATATATGCATTTTTGGGAGCCAACAACACTTTGCAAGTCATAATAGCTACAGACTTGAATGATAAGCAAGCGGATGCCCTTGTAATGGTGCTCAAACAATTTAAGGAGGCCATTGGATGGACTATTGCAGACATTATTGGTATCCCTCCTGGGGTATTACACCCAAAATCCTGTTAGTCAAGGACTACAAGCTGAGCATTGAGCATCAAAGATGCCTAAACCCTCTTATACAAGAGGTTATGCGCGAAGAGATCATAAAATGGCTGGATGTAGGAATAATCTACTCGATGGCCGATAGTGAATGGGTAAGCCTGGTGTAGTGTTTTCCAAAGAAAGGGAGTATCACAGTTGTGCCTAATGGCAACAATGAATTGATCCTAATGAGGCCAGTCACAGGATGGAAGGTGTGCATGGATTAGAGAAAGCTCAATGCCTCAACAGAGAAGGATTACTTTCCTATACCATTTGTGGATCAGATACTGGACATACTAGCAGAAAAAAGGTGGTACTATTTTCTCGATGGGTATTTAGGCTATAATCAGATCATAATTGCTCCAAGGATCAGAAGAAGACCATATTTACATGCCTCTATGGTACCTTCGAATTCAAGAGGATGACTTTTGGGTTATGTAATGCCTTTGCAACATTTCATAGATGCATGATGTCCATCTTCTCAGACATAATGGAGAACACTATTAAAGTCTTCATAGATGACTTTAGTGTTGTAGGGAGCTCATTTGAGGATTGTTTGAAGCACCAACATGATGTATTACAAAGATGCGTAGAAAGTCATCTGGTACTAAACTGGTAAATATGTCGTTTCATGGTGAAAGAGGGTATTGTGTTGGGACACAAGATATCTAGCAAAGGCATTGAGGTTGACAGAGCTAAAGTGGAGGTGATTGAGAAGCTCCCACCACCCATCTCAGTAAAGGGTGTGAGGAGTTTCTTAGGTCATGCAGGATTTTATCGGAGGTTAATAGAAGACTTCTCTAAAATTTCACACTCATTATGCAAACTATTGGAGAAAGATGCTAAGTTCATGTTTGATGATTCATGTTTGAAAGCCTTTGAAGTGTTAAAGAAGAGGTTGATCTCAGCTAATTATTGTGGCTCCAGACTAGTCCAAGCCCTTTTAAATCATATGTGAAGAAAGTGGGGTTGCTCTAGGTATGGTATAAGGACATCACAAGAAAAAGATATTACATCTCATATATTATGCCAACAAATCCCTTAATATGGCCCAGAAGAGTTACACTATCCCAGAACAGGCATTACTCGCATTGGTCTTTGCATTCGAAAATCTGTTAAGGGACAACGTAGTGGTGCATACAGACCAGTTAGCACTTAAATATTTGATGGCTAAAAAGGATGTGAAGGCAAGGTTGATAAGATATGTGCTTCTCTTGCAAGCGTTCAACTTTGTTGTTATTGACAGAAAAAGGATAGAGAATCAGGTTGCAGATCACCTCTCCAGATTGGAAGATGGGGAAATAATGAAATTTTTGCTGGATTGAAGATAAATGATTCCTCCCCTGATGAGAGAGTATTGGGTGCATCGCATGATCTGACACCTTAGTTTGCAGATTATGCAAACTACTTGGTGAGTGATATAGTGCCACCAGACTTAAACACACATCAGCATCGGAAGTTTATGTCTGATGTGAAGAAGTTCTTTTGGCATGACCCATGCTTGGTCTGTGTATGTACTGATGGGATAATTCGTCATTATGTTCCTGAGATCAAAATGATGAGCACACTTGAGGCATGCCACTTGTCATTAGTAGGTGGACATCATAGTGGGATTCGAACTAGCCATAAGATCTTACAGTATGGGTATTATTAGCCCACCATCCATCAAGATGCCCATGACTATGCCGAATCTTATGACAGGTGCCAAAGAAAATGTGGTATTTCTCATAAGCATGAGCTCGCTCTAAACCCCATTATGGCGATTGAGTTGTTTGATGTATGTGGGATAGATTTCATGGGACCATTTGTTAGTTCAGATGGAAACAAGTACATCCTAGTTGTTGTGGATTATGTATCAAAATGGGTAGAGGTCATAGCTCTACCTAACAATGAGGGTAAAAATGTCACAACATTTCTGAAAAAGAATATTTTCTCAAGGTTTGGCACCCCTCGGGAAATCATTAGTGATGGAGGTTCTCACTCTGCAATAGACTTTTTAAAGCTCTTCTAGATAAGTACGGAGTGAAACATAAAGTGGCGATAGCTTATCATTCTCAGACAAGTTGGCAAGTGGATGTATCCAATAGGGAAATCAGACAACCCAAAATTGTGAATGCAAACCGATAGGTTGGTCGTGAAAGCTGGATGATGCATTATGCGCATACCAAAAAGAATTCAAAACCCTTATAGGCATTTTCCCTACCAATTTGTCTTTGGGAAAGCATGTCACTTGCCAGTGGAGGTTGAGCATAAAGCAATATGGGTATTGAAGAAGTTGAATCTGGATTAGAATGATGCAGCAAACTCTAGGTTGAGCCAAATTAATGAGCTTGATGAATTTCGATTGAAAGAATATAAGATCTCAACCTTGTGTAAACAAAGAATGAAAGTACAGCATGACCGTCGCATAGAGAAATACAAATTTACACCAAGGGACTTAGTGTTGTTCTATAATTCTAGACTAAAATTGTTTCCTGGGAAGCTCAAATCCAGATAGTTGGGACCCTTCTGAGTAGCACATATCTTTGATCATGGGGCCATTGAACTAGAGAAATGAAATAGAGGAACTTCCAAAGTAAATGTCCAAAGAGTCAAGCCATACCTTTAATATGTGGAAGAGTTAAAGACGGTAGAAGAATGGGATCTTAAGGAAGTCTAAGTACTCAAGCTATCCATGTCATGCTGTGATAATAAATCAGGCATTGCTTGGGAGGCAACCTAAGGTGGGCCCTGGCTCTTAGGCACCCAGGTATGTTTTTGACCCCTTACATTTTATTTTTGCTTGAGTTTGACCATTGGGGATAATGCACATCTTTTTTGATAGGGTTGTGGATAGTTATGGGCCTCAGTGAAGTCTAAGTAGCTTATAGTTCTTGCCTACCCCAAGTTTTGACCCTGAGGTTTTCTTGCCTATATTCTTCTTCTTCATGGATATTTAATTTCTATTCAATCGACACGTTTAGGATGTTTAGATAATATTTGTAGCAGATAGTATTAATACTTGTGGCACATAGCATGTTTTAATGTTTTCTTGAAAATGGTACCTGCCAAATATTTTGTTTAGAAGTTAGATAGTAACCATGCTTGTTTAAGTGTTTGACAATATTTATTCTGATCAGTGAGGGTAAATTATGATAGAAAGCATGATTTGTAAGTCTTTTGGTGATAATGTATGAAATGTCATGAGAGTGTGAGCTTATTTTGCTAGATTCATGCATTTTGTGCTAAATCAGAACTTGTCATGTTACTCTAAGTTAGATTGTAGATTGAATGGATTAGGAAATAATCTGAGGCCTTTATTCTAAAATAGTCCACTTTAGCTTAAAAGTAACCAACCAAATGATGATATTTCTCTTGTTCCAAATATTTGAGTCTTACATGTACCAATTCTTTCTAAATACCTAATTAACCAAGCCTTTTCTAGTGAAAAATCCTATAATTGGCCCTGGTCTGTCCTTGAGCATTGTGAACCTTGACTGAAGCAAAAAGCCTAAGTTGAGGGTAGCTACCAAAAGTAGCCTTGGTTCGGAGGATAGATATTGTGCAATTTAACACATGCTAAAACCCTAAGTTGAGGGTCACTGCTGAAAGGGTAAAAGTATAAAAATAAGGGGGTAAGTTAGGAAAGAGGAGAAAAAGAAGAAACAAATCATGTACCATGTGCAAGAAAAATAAAAGATGCCTTTGATTGAGCTAAAGAGCAAAATGAACTGTGAAAACAAGGCTAAAAGCTGAAAATGAGAAGAAAGCACCCGTAAAAGCTTGAATATCTTAAAAAAAAGGGAGAATAAGGTAAAAATGACAGAAATGGTGGGGGAAAAGTGTAGAAAAAATGCAATTTAAAAAAAGGCTTTTAGTCACTATTTTCCTAAAATATCATAACAAAGCCCCATGAGCTTTCTTACAAGCCTAGAGAGTCCTAAAATGATCCTAGTCCAGTTAGTTGAAGGTATAAGTCATAAGTATAGGGAAAAGCCTATGGTATTAGTCATTATGCATAAATATCTTTTGTGAGAGTGAGTGCTTTTGCACAGTCCCTAAGTTAACATGAAATTATCATTGAGTGTCTGATATGGGGACTTCTTTCTGTGAGGGCACTTGCATTGCATTATTAGCATTTGACTTGTTCAATGATTGTGAACTATTGATAACTCTTGCTTGTTATAGTTGTGTTGTCACATGAACCAGTTTGCATTTGCTTGCTTAATAGCAATCTAATCCTGTTTTGAAAAGCTAGCTTAATAGCAATCTAATCCTGTTTTGAAAAGCTAGTGTGGGTATCTGAGTTTGAATTGTATGTGATATATACCAATAAGTTGAGGTTTGTGTGTAACTGTATTCTCTATATAGTTTGAGTCATCGCTTGAGGACAAGAAACAATTTTAAGTTGAGGGTGTTGATGTGCTATCAAAATACATGCTTAAAACTTAAGATTTTGTATGTTCTCAGTGCGATACTTGTGGGTGTTATATGTTTTTATGTATAGATTTGCAGGATTACCTAGCTATGATTTGGGGCAAAAGTGCATACGTTGTTGGTTTTTGATGTTTTACCGATACCCTCTATGGATCATAGATCATTCTATGACTCTTAGAAGATGTATCATGACAAATTCTAGTGAAGATTGATTTCTAAAGATCAGCTCAACGAGATCTGCATGTGAGTGATAGAGCTTCTACGAGTCGTAAAGATAGGTTTCACGAAGATTTCTAGTGAAGGACAATTTGATGAAGTTGAATCCTACAAACAGTCAGTACAAGCTATAGATCAATTTATGAGTCGTAAAGTTATGTTGTAGAAGAGAAGTCCAAAATCTCAGGAGCTGACTACGAGACCTCGACTACTAGTCATAGAGACCTTTCATGGAGTTTGCTGACCAGATTTTCTATTTTATTTAGGAATTAATTGTAATTACTATAAATAGTACTTTTAGGTTATTTTTCAAAAGGGGGCGTCATTATTCAGTAGTTTTAGGGTTTGTACTTAGAAAACTCAATATTTGGGATACAAGATTGTGAGAAAACACTCGTGGGTAAATTTGATCTTCAATCTTGTGATTCCCGTCAATATTAGATTTACTTGATTTCAATTCAATTGTGTAAGTGTTTAATTACGTTTTCTCAATTCATAACTTCTTCATCTACACATAGCATGAGTAACTAAATCCACAACTAGGGTTGTGGGAACCATGAAAAACTAGCTTAGTAAAGCTGGGTAATTTACAATTATTGGATTGTGTATATCCATATATTACTCAATTCTCTTCATTTTGAATGTTTTCTAGTGGTGCCAACATTAGAAACCACCGAGTGTTATTGACTAGACGAAGGTAGTAATGAATAGTAAAAAGGATTGATTAACAAGATTCAATTGATGTGTTCTTGTCTTATCAACGGCCCAATAGGGGGGGTTGTACTGGGACTTATAGGTAATCGTTAGTATTGCATACTATGGAGATAGGCGAAGTTGCATGGTCAAATTCGCCTCTCACCTTTGACCAAAGGTTTTGGTGAACTTAAATTACCGTCCTCCACACTATACACTAGATAAGAACTGGGTTATCCAGCCATACTAAGTTGGGGAATCATGGGGAACACAATAGTTTATTTTCTTATTGATTTTTGGAAAACTCCTCCCTTAGGGGAATTAATTTGGTTAACTACTTAGATTGCTTTGTGGTGAATTTGTCTTGAGTCAACGTATTCCCTATGGGTTTGACCCTAACCTTGGTTAGCTTTTATATGTTGACAATGACTACTTTATCCTCAAAAAGGATATGTAGCTTAGGTGGTATCATTCTTTCCATCTTTCACCAAAGTTTTCAACTTAACCAGAGTGGAATCAAGGTCTTGCTTACCCTTAACCTCATCGATCAAGAATATGTTGGGCCATGAAGAACTATTGCGCCACCATTGTTGGACTCATTCAATCTCACTCCCAATCTTGCAAACCTATGACCATCTGTAGCCAACTCCCTTTTTCCACCACCTTCTATATGGGACACACTATCCATAGAAATCCTACTATAGGGGCCAGCTACCACATTTCCCTTTCCAGGGTGGTACTTTTACACTCATATCATAATCTTTGAGTAGCTTTAACCACCTCTGTTGACTGAAGTTAAGATCCTTCTGGGTGAACACATATTAGAGACACTTGTGGTTAGTGAAAACATCTGCATGGACTCCATACAAATAGTGTCACCAAATCTTTGAGGCAAGTACCACCGCCGCGAGTTCAAGGTCATGAGTCGGGTAATTCTTCTCATGTACCTTCAACCACCGTGAAGAATATTCAATCACTTTACCATTTTTCATTAGCACGCAACCCAATATGGTCCTATATTTATCATAATACATAATGAAACCATCACACCCTTTTAGCAATGTCAATATGGGGATTGAAATCAATTGATCCATCAAGGTCTGGAAACTCCTCTTGTATTCATTCATCCACACGAACTTAGCCTTCTTTTGAGTTAGCTTGGTGAGTAGAGATGAAATGGTGGAGAAGTCTTGTATAACCTATTTATAGTAACCAGCTAGACCCATGAAACTCCCTATCTCAGTGGGATTCAATATCCTTGGACAGCTTTTTACCATTTCTATCTTTTTGGGGTCAACTCGGATGCCTTCTCTAGGTACCACATGCCTAATGAAGGCAATCTCATCTAGCTAAAACTTGCACTTATGAAGCTTTGCATAGAGATTTTGTTCCCTCAAGTTCTCCATGTGCTCTTGCTCACCTTGTCAATAGATTAGAATGTCATCAATAAACACTACAAAGAACAAGTTGAGGTAAGGCTTAAACACCATATTCATGAGGTCCAAAAATATTTCCAGTGCATTAATGAGGCCAAAGGGCATCACCACAAATTTGAAATGACCATACCTAGTATGGAAAGCCATCTTAAGAATGTCATTTCATCTCATCCTTAATTGGTGATAACTGGATCCCTAGTCAATCTTGAAGAAATGAGTGGCCCCTTGTAATTGATCAAAAAAATCATCTATCCTTGAGAGAGGATACTCATTCTTGCTGGTAACCTTACTGAGCTACCGGTAATCAATGCAAATGCGGATTGACCCATTCTTTTTTCTTAAAAATAACACAAGGCACCCCATAGAGATTGGCTAGGTCTGATGAAACCCTTCTCCAACAAATCCCTCAATTACTCCTTCAACAGAGCCATTCTATACGAAAGGATTGAGATGGGATGAGTATCAAGTAAAGGATCTACACCAAATTTTATCTCCCTTTTGAGAGGTACAGTCGGTAATTCATCTAGGAAGACATCAGGGAATTCACTTACAACAGGAATTGACTCAAGAGAATGAACTTTCGAAAAGACACCTTTAACCCTCACAAAGTGGTAGATACACCCCTTGGAAATCATCTTATAGACCTTAACAAAAGAAATGAATTGGCCTTTACATGAAGAGTTACTACCCATCTATTCAAGAAATAGATCATTAGGGAATTAGAATTTGACCCTAAGGGTTATAGAATCTACGGAGGCATAGGAAGCAAGCAACCAATCTATCCCCAAAATTATATTGATGTCTACCATGGAGAGCTAAAATAAATCACATCGAATTACTTTATGAAGAATAGAAATAGGACAACCCCTATAGACTCTTAGGGCTATGATAAACTCACCTACGAGGTTACTCACCTTATAAGGCTCATGGAGGACTTTGGGACATGCATGAAACTTATATGCAAAGAATGGTGTTACCAAAGAAAAATTGTTCCCTAATCTAAAAGTCTATATGCATCAAAATCATAAACTCATAACATACTGATGACCACATCTCGGTCTTTCTCAACCTCTTGACGACCATGAAGGGAAAAGTATTGATTAGCCATTGGGGCACCATGAGCTTGACCCCTTTAGCCTTGGGGTCTTGTACCTCAACTTCTATAATCATTGGCATGGTCACCGGGCTTTCCATAAGTAAAGCAAGCATTGGACCCAGCTTAGCATTCCCCCTTATAGGGTCTTCCACACTTGGGGAAATTTGGACTTTTGGACTTTAGGAAAACCCTTTTTTCCTTTCTGGGAGGAAGAGTATTGGTGGATCCTTGCCTTGCGCCACCTTGAACTCTAAAGCCACCGCTTTTTTAGTGAGAATAGTTCCCACCATCCGCATGAGTCCGTTTGGACTCCATTGCCCTTTGTCGGAGCTTCTCCTATTCAATTTGTTTGACATAAGTCATTATGAGGTAAATATCCATCTGCTTGATCAACATCTCCATCTTGCATTCTTTGGCAACCAACTTAGAGAAACCCGAAATGAATTTGTTCATGCAAGCCCTCGTATTTGCAACCATGAATGAAGCAAACTTGGACAATTTGATTAAATTAAGGGCATATTCCCTCACACTCAGAACTCCTTGATTCAAGTTGCTGAATTCTTGGACCTTCACCTCCCTAAGCTCAATAGGGAAGAATCAGTCTACAAAAGCATTCTTGAATTCGTCCTAACCAATTGGACTTGCTTCTTGACCTCTCTCATTGGCCCACTACTCATATCAAATCTTGGTGACTTCTTTAAGCTAGTAAGCCACCAATTTGGCTTTGTCCTTCAATAGTATATCCATCATTGCCATAACCAGGTAGGCCTCTTCTATAAACTCCATAGGGTCCTCATATGCCTTTGAACCATGAAATTTTGATGGGTTCATTCGCATGAAGTCATGGAATCTAACGGCTGGGGTAGGCACTTGGGGAGGTATAGTTATCCCCCTATTGGCTTGGTTAGCACACTTGGACTAACGCCGTGAAAGCACATCTGAACTCCCTATAAGACATCCTTGTCCTATTAGAGTAGAGGGACTTTTTGGTCTGGAGACTCTATGCTATGAGGTATGCATTGGCATCCGAGGAACATTTTAAGACCTCATGCTCTGATACCAAGTTTGTAATGACCTAACCTGGGGGCCTAGTCATCAATAATTTGTTGTCAAAATAATGTACTTTTGATGCTTAAAACTTGAAATTGTGTGCTTTATCAATGAGATGTTAATGGATTTTATGTGTTTTTCGATTTGGTTTGCATAATTTCAGTGTTGGCATTGATTTTGGGAAAAATATATAGAAGTTGTTGATTTTGGGAAAGTACGTGACCTTTTACGGATCGTAAACCATTCTACAGGTCGTGAAGGAGATTTTGTGTATAATTCTAATGAGGGATGGATTTTTGAAGTTTATTCTACGAACATACAGACGGGTCGTGAAACATTTTATGAGTCGTAGATCAAGTCTCATGCCCTAAGGATCATATAAGAGGGACTTTCTAAAGTTTCATCAGATGAAACCCCCTATGGGTTGTAGAACCTTTTACGGGCTATAGAAGAGTGTCATATAAGTCAAGTCTAGATATGTAACAACAAATTACGGAATTCTGAATACAGGCCATGAAACACAATACGTCCCATAAAGTAGCTCGTGAGGCCTACCTACCTAGTTATCCTATTTTGTTTAGGACTTGTATTTTAAATATTATAAATAGGATTTTAGGTTATTTTCCTAAGGGAGTTTGAAGAGTAGCAGAAAAATAGTGAGGTAGAGCAGAGAAAACATTGGAGTGTTTGGAGAAACACTTGTACAATTTGATTTGATCTTCTAATTACAATCTTGTGATTATCATTGAAGCTTGGATTTACTTGTTCTTTATTCAATTCTGTAAGTTCTCTATTATGTTATTCAAATTCATAAGTTTTGCATCTACAAAAATCATGAGTACCTAAATCTACAACTAGGGTTGTGAGAACCATGAAGAACTAACAAGGTAAAATCACATAATTCATAATTCTTGAAAAGTGTGCATGCATTTATTAATTACTATTCGTTTTGTATGTTTCCCTAGTGGTGGTCAATATTAGAACTTGCCTAGTGTTACTAACTAGACTAAGGTAGTAATGAATAGAAAAATAGATTAATTAATAAGATTCGATTGATGTGTTCTCATCTAATCAACCGAACTGGGACAAGGGGAGGTTGTACTAGGACAATAGGTAAGGGTTAGTAATGTCACATTACAGAGATGGGCCAAGTAATATAGTGAAATTCGCCTCTCCCCTGGGCCAAAGGGTTTAGTAAACTTAACTTACCGTCCTGTAGGCTACACACTAGAAAAGAATTAGGTTATCCAGTGATACTGAGTTAGGGATCATGGGGAATAGAATACCCTAGTTTCTCTCCATATTGATTTAAACACTTATGTTAGTTAGGATTACTATGTTAGTTAGGATTACCTTTTACTTGTTAATGTGCTGCCAAAATAAAATGGTTTTAGTTCTTAAAACTTAGGATTTTATGTGTTCTCAGTGCGATGTTAGTGGGTTTTATATGTTTTTGTGTTTATCATTGTAGGATTACAAGTTGGCCATGATTTTGAAGAAAGTTACAAAAGTTGCTGTAGATTTGTTGTTATACAAGACACTTTACGGGCCATAGACTATTCTACGAGTTGTAAGGTAGTTATGTAAGGAATTCCAGTCAGGGGCCAACCTTCTTAAGTTAATTCTACAAATATGCACATGAACAGTATAAGTGTTTACGAGTCGTAGAAGAGTTTACGAGTCATAGAAGTGTTTACGAGTCGTAGAAGAGGTTTCGTGCCCTGAGGATCAAAGAATAAAGACTTTCTGAAGTTCACAAATAAGACCCCCCTTACCAGTCATAAACCATTTTATTAGTCGTAAATGTTTTTCATAAAGAGGAAGTCCAATTTTCCAGCAACGATGTATGAGACCTCGATTACGAGACGTAAACTTCAATACTGGCTGTAAAGAGCTTTCATGGGGCGTTCCGACCAGTTCTCGTAAGTCATTTATGATTTGAATTTTAATTATTATAAATAGGTCTTTTAAGTTATTTTTCACAAGTTAATGTCAGTTTTCATAAGTTTTAGGTTAGTACTCAGAGAACTCAATATTTTGAGAGAGAAAATTGTGAGAGAGTCTTTGAGAACACTTGTGGTTGAATTTGATGTTACGGTTTGTGATTCTTTGACATTAGATTGCTTGTTCTTAAGTATATTATATAAATTATTAACTATGTCTTCTCAATTCATAATCTTTTCATTGACACATAGCATGTGTAGCTAAATCCACACCTATGATTTTGCGAATCATTAAGAACTAACAAAGTAAAATTGAATAATTCACAATACTTGGAAGGTGTATATGCATGTATTAATTAATCTCTTTGTTTTGCATGTTTTCTAGTAGTGGCCAACATCAGAACTCGCTTAGTGTTACTGACTGGACCAAGGTAGTAATGAATAGGAAAAGAGATTAATTAACAGGATTCGATTGATGTGTTCTCATCTAATCAATCGATGTGGCCCAAGGGGAGGTTTTCCTGGGACTGATAGGTAATGGTTAGTAATGCACACTATGGAGATGGGCGAAGTCGCATAGTAAAATTCACCTCTCACCTTTGATCAAAGGGCTTGGTAAACTTAAATTACTGTCTGGTATGCTATACACTAGACAAGAATTCGGTTATCCAATGATAATGAGTTGGGAAATCATGGGAAATACAATGCCCTGGTTGCTCTCCATAATTGATTTTTCTCTTGTTATAGTTAGTTACCTCTATTTCCTTATTGATTATTGCGAACCCCCCTCTCTTGGGGAATTGAGTCGGTTAATTTCTCGAATTGCATATTGGTAAATTTTCTTGAGTCTATGTATTCCCTGTGGGATCTACCCTAACCTTGGTTAGGTTCTATATTTTGACAACAACTGCTTTATCCCTTAAAAAGGAGGTGTAACATGGGCGACATCAAGATTTTGGCACCATTGCCAAAGAGTACTACTAGACTTAGTAAATTCATTCATAATTCAAGTGTTAATCCTTCGTTCTCATATTTTACTTTTGTCTGTTGTCTTTGTTCTTTTTAAGGGTGTACAAGTAGTGTATGCCCAACACTCAAAGTCAAGGAAATCTATTAACTCCATTTGATGCAGAGATCCACAGAACATTAAGAAGAAGGGGCTCAAGACAACACCAACAACATGACCAATCTAGCTCTGAATAGGAATAATAACAAAGATGTTGTAGCCTCAGGATTTCAACGATAATGCTTACCGGTGGAGTCAGTACAGGTTGAATCCTATGGTTATGGAGGTGACTAGAGCTATTATGTTTCCACCAGCACCGATAGACACAAAGTTCACAGTCTCGAGTGGGTTACTTCAGATGCTATAGAACCATGGGTTATTTGCGGGCTTACCATGAGAGGATCCATATAGCCACATACATAATATGGTATTTGTCTGTAAGAGTGTGATGGGACACAAAATCTGTCTTTGGATGTTGTAGAACTTCGCATCTTCCCGTTGTCTCTCACGGGCTGTATTACGGACATTTGAGCTCCCGTAAAGTTCTATCACCAGCTATATAGACTTGCAGAAGGCATTTTCGAAGAGGTACTTCCCTAGATTGAAGAAGCTTAAATTGAAAGACTAGATCAACAATTTCAAGCAACTTCCGTGTAATTCGATAACCACTACTTGGGAGTGGTTCACAAAATATCTAAAGAGTGTCCCTGACCACAAGATCATTGATGATGCCCTGGTGGAGATCTTCTACCATGCCCTTAATGAGAATAGTCAGGCCTGTACTGACACTATCATAGGGGGCATGTTTCTATCAACCATTTGAAAGGATTACAGAGAGAATAGAAAGAGTAGTCAAGACAAATCATGCATGGGGGAAACGAGATAGAACTTCCACAAAGAGCTCATGTGTTGTCAGTGTAGGTCCAGAGCAAGCTAGAATTAATAAAGAGATCATGCAGCAGCTTGCTCACATTTGTATAAGTATGGAGGTTACGATGAAGTAGAGCCAAGAGAGAGTGAGTGCAGTGGTTCATCAACCTTCACTTGCACCCATGTATGAGGAGCCATACTATGATAAGGATGCATGTTTTGTTGTTGATCAGATGGGAGATTTTTGGACCAATGCCCAAGGATCCAATCCGGGCTATTGGCGCCAAGGTCACGAAAACCAAGATCAGAACTTTGGTAGAGATGGAACTTACAAGGACAATCGTGCATGTTATTATGATAGGAACAGGGGTCTAGATGCAGATTGGGATCATAGAGAAGGCTTCAGAAATGGTCCTTATATGCCACCACACAATCGCAATGTAAGTGCATGCATTTCCAGAATTGACGAGATGTTTGATCACCTGCAGAAGGCTGAGAGATAGGATGAGACTCTAAGGGGCATAAAATAAAAAATTTCAAGTATTAATCAGAAAATAGAGTCTAACTCTGTGGCAATCAAATAGCTGGAACAACAGTTTGGTCAGGTGTGACTCAGCTTAATCAGTGTTAGAGGGGTACATTACCTATCCGTACAGTGCAAAATCCTAAAACTAAAGGGCAATGTATGGTAATTACTACTTGGGGTGGAAAGAGCATTATTGATCCTCCCATGCTGGTTGATGCGGAAGATATTTGTAAGGAGATGGTTGCAGCTAGTGATGTAGATGAAGGAAATGATCATCGCAAGGATGGGGTGAGTTGCATTGTTAATGCGCCATAGAGGTTTAAGCCCATTCCTAGGCCTCCTCCTCCTTTCCCTCAAAGAATCAAAAAGAGGGGGGAGGAAGGCAAGTTCAAACACATTCTCTCCATACTAAAGTAGCTATCTATCAATGTCCCTCTCGTCGAGGCATTAGAGAAGATGCCAGGGTACAAAAATACATAAAAGACTTGGCCACCAAAAAGTGCACCATGAGTCTGGGGCCTTTTTAAGAGCTCCAACATTACAGTGCTATTGCTATGAGGTCCTTAGTATAGAAGTGTGAAGACCCAAATGTTTTCACCATACCCTGCACCATTAGAGATGTGGAGTTTGCAAGGGCACTATGTAATCTAGGTGGCAGCATAAATTTGATGCCCCTTGTGGTCTATAAGAAGCTTGGATTGGCAACCTCTACTCCAACTAGCATGTGGTCACTTATGGCGGATCGCACGAGAAGAAGCCTGTAAGGATATTATATGATTTGTTGGTCAAAGTTAAAAAATTCATAATCCCTGCAGACTTTGTGATCCTAGATTGTGAAGTTGACTTCCATGTCCCAATCATCTAGGGAAGAACATTCCTAGCCACTGGATGAGTCTTAGCGGATATGAAAGCTGGTCAACTCAGGTTTAGCTTGAATGATGAAGAAGTTGTCTTTGATATTTGTCAGTCCATTAAGTATCCAGATGAGGTGAAGAGCGAAGTCTGGGAAATTGGTCAAGTCTGAGTAAACAATCAATCCAAGTCGTGTCGCGACAATGAATTGGGTGCTACTTAGGAGGCAACCCATGATTTTTGATGTACTAACATAGTTATAGGTTTATTTTCAATTTTGGGACTCAACATAGTTTATTTTCTTGTGTTCTGATTGTAATTTTGGACAGTGGATTGGTTGCATATAGGGTAACAGTGTATTTCGTGAAGAGTATGTAGGTATAGGACTAAGTCGACCAACTTGGTTGACAAGAGCATCAAGTTAAGGTTCTATGACAGGCTTTACGGGCCATAAATTACTTTACGACCCGTACCCTACCTAGTAGACAATTCCACTAAGCAGGAAAATATGTATGTTAGTCCACAAAAAACTTTATGATTCATAGATTAAACTACGAGTAGTGAATGGGGGTCGTGGACCCCAAGTAAGTTTTTTTGAAAATTTGCAAAGTGTTGGGGTCTCTACGGCCAACTCTATGAACTGTGAAACCTTTTACGACCCATAGACTGGTCTGTGAAGCCTAGTCCTGAAAACTAGGGATTAGGTGTTCTACGAAACCATAATTTATGAACTATAAAATGCTTTATGGCCCGTAATCAGGGTTTTGTAGAGCCCAAGCCCAGTAATTTTCAGTTGACCCAGTAAATATAAATAGGGGTCAAATTATTTACACCCCACAATTGACCTAATTTACTAAATTTAGCCAACCTACCCCATACCCTAAAACTTCCAACCATCTCTGGCCATCGTCGACCAAATTTTTGGCAAGAATTTTGGCAACCTAGGGTTTTGTGACTACTCACCTGTTTTATATTCTTCACTACAATCTCAAAAGCTTGGTAAGTTTTTGATTGAATTAATTGTCACACCCAAAGTCCCATTAAAGCGGATTGGCACTTGTTGCCGACAAGGCTCTGGAGAACCAACATATAACCATGCAATATCTATGAACACTATAAGGGGTTTCCATATTCAGTATATATTCAAGAAGGTAGGCAATAATAACAAGCCAAAAGGAAATGCATATGACTAGGTCGTTGAAGCCACAATGTGTAAAGTACAATACATGACCACACTTTAATTTATATAGTATACAAAGCCTCTTGATAAGGAACAGTATCAGATAAGGATCAGGATAGGCCCTTCCTCAAGACAACTATACGATACAAAAATATAAGCTCTAGACACACAAAGCCTCAAAGCAACCTGGAGCTTAGTAACAGTAGCTGGATATTCTGTACTCCTATTGGGAAATCTACTAGCACTTGTACCTGCAACATGAATTAGGTCCCCCGTAAGGGATAGCAGTATGAGATAATATACTGAATATGTAAGGCAGGAAATACTATATATGAAGTCAGAACTCAAATGAAATCATGCACTGTTGTAAGGATAAGAGACCACGTTAGTTTACAAAGTGGAATCATCTACTTTATGTCCTTTTTATTACTTTACCTTTTTTTACTGTATAATCTATACACAACATGTAATACAAATGGCCAATTGATAAGTGGTAAATAATATTAGGATCGACCCATGCTAGGCTTTCATTTCACAGAGAGGATACCCCTGTAATGGGGTCGACCCATGCTAGGTGATTCGTCCATCCCTAGGGCTACCTCCCATCAATAAGCAACTTACTTTATCTTTTGTTTACGTTTGAGATGATTATTTTGGTGCTCATAATATTTGAGTTGTAGGACCATAGATATAGCATATGACATGTAAATAACTATACAATACAATACCATAATAAAAAAAGTAGGTTATACAGATAATGAAATGTGTATGAGATAAAATAACTCGTGAACTTTATTAGAAATAAGAACCCATTTATCTTGGTATCCAAGTATATATGTAGATTTACAAATGACTTTGTATGGGAGCATATGAACATGTGAAAGAGGGAGACACGGCAACGTAACATTACGTTCCTTTGCTACATTTCAACGTCAACAATCTCAAACCTATTCTAACTTTAACCAAATTATTCCCACCATATTTATACATAAAAATAGTCCAAAAATAGTTCTCAAAATAGGTAGAGTAAGTAAGACCATAGTCCTCAATCAATCAGTCCACAATTTCTGCTAATAACACATTTAGGATAACACACTACAAATCTATTATTTACGTAGAACAAAATAGTGCAGCGATCTATCTACATCATTACAGAACTAAAAAACATTAAGAACAACAACTTTCCTTCATACTCAAGCCAACCAAGAAGAGAAAAGCTTCCAAATAAACAAGAAAAGTGTACAACAATCTTTGAAACACATGATGTCCAAAATTTCAGCACAAGTAATACCATCCTAGTTCTCTTGTTTTTCATGAAAAACCATACTAAATACACAAGTGTTTATACTTACCTTTAACTTTAAAGTTGACATATTCATTCAGAATCCTAAAAGTTTCCTTGTGGCTGCTTTGTAAAGATAAGAAAGAGTAGAGAGAAAACTTTGTGAAAGCTAATTTTTTTCCAAGTTCAATATGACTTAAAGGTGCTACTTGTAAACCCTTTTAAATAGACAATTTTGGACGACTTTTTCTTGTATTACCCATATTTTATCAAGGTGGTGATGCAGTAGCTTGGCCTTTTCACTTGGGCCTAAATGGTTGTAAATTGATGGGCATTGGCTGGGCCATTTTTCTATTCTTCTTTGGCTATAAATATTGTCTATTTACTATGTTAAAACATGGACTAAATTTATACACTTAACACATACCTTATTCACTAACGGACTTGGACAGATTCAGTGTCGGGCCTCGTCTCCGTCTAGCTAGCAAGTTTAAGCTAAGTAAGTAGGTGACTAACCTGCTAGCTTTCTAAGTCCCACAAGAATTTCACTTCTTTCACTTTATTTAAGGTAGTAATCTCCTCAATTCTACTTAAAACTTGTATACACCCGACCCTCTTAAGCATTAGACGTACATATCGCCATCTAATTTGAGATTTAAGCACTTTTAAAAATGGCCACTAATTTGACCAAGAAAAATCATGTTTCATGTGCATAGGACTGGTACTCGTAGGATGTAGGGTGTTATATCTTCACCGCCATAGGAACATTCATCCTGAAACGTTAACATAACTGGATAGCTTAACCAAGTTCAACCTCTACTTAAATAAACTTTTGAAAACGCAATAAACATTCAAAGACACATACCTATTAATGCTCCAATTCTGCATGTTGGACTTCCTCTTTAGCTTCAAGTATGTAAGGATACTTAGATCATATCGCTTTCTCAGCCTCCTATGTTAATCCGACTATATAGGTCCCAATGTCCATTATATCTGATCGGGGAGCTCAATTCACTGCAAAGTTTTGGAAGTCCTTCCAAAGGAGTCTAGGGACATAAGCAAATTTGAGTACAACTTTCCACCTTCAGATAGACAGTCAAATAGAATGCCTATTCAAACACTTGAAGATATTTTGCAAGCTTGTCAGTGGACTTTAAAGGTAATGGGTTGGATCATTTGCCACTTATTGAATTTTCCTATAATGATAGCTACCACTCAAGTATTAAAATGGCACCTTATGAAGCTTTATATGGAAGGAAATATAGGTCAATAATTAGATTGTTTGAAGTGGGTGAAACCACCTTGCTTGGGCCAGATCTAGTACAATAAGTCATGGAAAAAGTTAGGGTAATACAATAGCGGCTAGAAACAGCCCAAAGTCATCACAAATTATGATTGGGTATTTTTAAAGGTGTCTCCAATGATAAAGGTTATGAGATTTGATATGAAAGGAAAATTGAGCCCATGTTGCATAGGGCCATACAAAATTATTAAGAAGTTCAGGCTGGTTGCATATGAATTAGACCTGCCCCAAGAGCTTTCAATGGTTCATCCAGGTTTTCATGTCTCAATACTTCAAAAATACATAGGTGATCCATCCCGTATTACTCCTATTGAAGATGTGTAGCTTACAGAAAATCTCACCTATGAACAGGTACCTATTGCTATTCTAGATCATCAAGTTAAGAAGCTAAAGAATAAAGAAATAGCTTTAGTAAAAGTACTTTGGAGGAACTAGCAAGAAGAAGAGATAACATGGGAGGCTGAGAAAGAGATGAGATCTAAGTAGCCTTACTTATTTGAAGCTAAAGAGGAAGTCTAACATGCAGAATTGGGTCATTAGTGTTTGAATGTTTATTGTGTTGTCAAAATTTTATTTAAGTAAAGGTTTGAACTTGGTAAAGCTATCCAGTTATGCTAACATTCGACGACAAATGTTCCTAAGGGGGGAGGATGTAACACCCAACATCATACGTGTACTAGTCCTATGCACATGAAACATGATATGGTTTGGTCAAATTAGCGCCCATTTTTAAAAGTGCTTGAATCTTAAATTAGAGGGCAATATGACATCTAACACTTAAGAGGGTTGAGTGTATAAAAGTTTTAAGTAAATTTTGAGGAGATCACAGCCTTAAACAAAGTGAAAGAAGTGAGGTTCGTATAGGACTTAGGAAGCTAGTCATTGAGTCACCTACTTGCATAACTTAAATTTGCTAGCTAGACGGAGATGAGGCCCAAAGCCGAATCTATCCAAGTTTGATAATGAATGAAGTCCGGGTTAAGGGTGTGACTTGAGCTCATGTTTTAGCATTGTAAATAGGAAAGATTTTAATCCCAAGAAGAATAGAAAAAGGACCCCAAGTACATCACAACTTACTTAATGATTTGGGCCTAAACTAAGTAACGAAAAAGGAAAAAAAATGGGCAGCCAATGTCCATCAATTTGGAACCCATTTAGGCCCAAGTGAAAAGTCCAAGCTACTGCATCACTACCTTGATAAAATAAGCCTAAACATTCAAGAGAAAGTCGGCCAAAATTGTCTCTTTAAAAGGGCTTACAAGCAGCACATTTAAATCATATTGAACATGGAAAAAAAATCAATTTTCACAAAGTTTTCTCTCTACTCATTCTTCACTTTAAAAGCAAACACAAGGAAACTTTTAGGGTTCTTAAAGAAGATCTAAACCTTGAAGTTAAAAGTAAGTAAAAATAATTGTCTGTTTATTATTGTTTCTTCATGAAAAATAAGAGACTAGGCTGGTTATACTTGTGCTGAAGGTTTGGACAACATGTGTTCCAAAGATTATTGTACACTTTTCTTGTTTATTTGGGATCTTTTCTCTTCTTGGTTGGATTGATTATGAAAGGAGGTTGTTGTTCTTAATAAGTTTTGATTTTATACTAATGTAGAAGATTGTTGCACTATTTTGGTCTATGTAAATGATCGAGTATTAGTGTGTTATCCTAGATATGATGTTAGTAGAAATTGTAGGTTGATTGATTGAGGATTATTGTCTCACATCCTCCACCTATTTTAAGAATTGTTTTTGGAATATTTTAGGACTACATTTATCTGTAAATTTTGTGGGGAAAGTTTGGTTAAAATTGGAATAGGTTTGGAATTGTTGACGTCGAAATGTAGCGAATGTTATGCTGCTTACTTATATTTTGTGTATAATTATTATGTGTTGTGCTTCGTGGGCTATTGTGAGGCTGTTATGGTACTAAAATAGGTTGCACATGATATGTATATGATAATGTGTATTAGAAAATATGATTAGAGGCGAAAAGATTGAAAGAATATGTGTGGGTTGATAATTACATGCTTGCTGCCTGTGTGTTGTTTTTATGAGATTGGGCTGCCAAGATGTGTTTATTAGCTGCTAATACTAGATTTATCACCTACTCTCTTGAAGATAAACATTTGGAGGAAAGGAAGGTTATTTCAAGGTAATAGCAAGGTGGTACAACGAGGTATGTAAGGCTACTCGACTTCGTATTACTTGGCATGAAATCTTTATTCTTCCTTAGCAGATAAAGGCACTTACCAACTCTAACACAACTACTAGCCGTGTCTCCACTCTTTCACATGTACATATGCTCCCATATAAAGTCATTTGCAAATCTGCATACATATTGGATACCAAGATACACGAGTTCTTTCTACTAAACAAAGTTCATGTGTTGTTTCATCTCCTACGCATTTCATTATTTGGATAACCTACTCCTTTTATAATAGTATTGTCTTTTATGATTATTTCCATGTCATATGCTATATCTAAGGTCTTATAGCTCAAATATTATGACCATCAGAAGAATCATCTCAAAAGTAAATAAAAGATAAAGTATGTTGCTTAGTGATGGGTGGTAGCCTAGGGATAGAAGAATCACCTAGCATGGGAGGATTCCACTATGGGGTGTATCCCAGGGGTGAAAGGAAAGTCTAGCATGGGTCAATCCTGATATTGATTTACCACTAATGAGCTAGTCATTTGTATTATATGTTGTGCACAGAATATACAGTAAAGAAAGGTAAAGTAATAAAAAGGACATAAAGTACATGATTCCACAGTGTTACTAAAGGTGGTCTCTTATCCTTATTCCAGTGCATGGTTTCATTTGAGTTGTTACTTCATATACAATATTTCCTGCCTTACATATTTAGTACATTATCTTATACTGATGTCCCTTACGGGGGACCTGCATTTCATGCTGCAATTACAGGCGCTAATAGATCTCCCCAGTAGGAGTACAAGATATCTAGTTGTTGTTACTAAGCTTCAGGTTGCTTCAGGGATTTGTGTGTCTAGAGCTTATGTTTTTGTATTATGTAGATAATTATGAGGCGGGGCCTTTCCTAACCCTTATTTGACACTATTCCTTATCTAGAGAATTTTAAGACTGTGTAAATAAAAGTGTGATCATGTCTCATACTTTAAACATTTTGGCTCTAATGGCCTAGTCATATGCACTTCCTTTTGGCTTATTATTATTGTCTACCCTCTTGAATGTATGCTGAATATAAAAACCCCTTATAATGTTCACAGCAACATGGCTATATGTTGGTTCTCCTGAGATTTGTCGACAACGGGTGTCAGTCCGCCTTAATGAGACTTTGGATGTAACAAAAGTACCTCTTTGTAGGTGAGATCTTCTGTAACTTGTACATCTCTAATAGGAGTGAAATAGGATGGGTCACCTATGCTTTTTCAAAGCATTGAGACATGTAAAACTGTATGAACAATTGAAAGTTCCTGGGGTAGCTCTAGTTTATATGCAACCTACCCAAACCTCTTAATAATTTTGTACGGTCCTATGTAACATGGGCTCAATTTTCCCTTCCTACCAAATCTCATAACACCTTTCATTGGAGACACCTTTAAGAATACCCAACCCCTACTGAAAATTCCAGTCCTCTCCACCTAGCATCGGCAGATGATTTCTGATGACTTTGGACTATTTCTAGCTGTTGTTGTATTACAATAACTTTCTCCATGGCTTGTTATACTAGATCTGACTCAAGCAAGGTAGTGTCAACCACTTCAAACTATCTAATTGAGGACCTACATTTCCTTCCATACAAAGCATCATAAGGTATCATCTTGATACTTGAGTGGTAGCTATTATTATAAGCAAATTCAGTAAGTGGAGAATGGTCCACCCAACTACCTTTAAAGTTCAATGCACAAGATCGCAACATATCTTCAAGTGCTTGAATAGTGTATTCTGCTTGACCGTCTATCTGAGGGTGGAAAGTTGTACTCAAATTCATTTTTAGAAGGATTTCTAAAACTTTGAAGTGAATTGAGCTCCCCAATTAGGTATAACAGAGATTGGGACCCCATGTAGCCTAACTATCTCTTTGAGGTACAGCTTTGCATACTCTTCAGCTGTGTAATCACTCTTAACTGACAAGAAGTGTGTTGACTTTGTGATTCTATCAAGTATTACCCATATGGAGTCAAACTTCTAAAATGAATTAGGTAACCCAGTAACAAAAGCCTTATTAATCATATCCCACTTCCACATTGGAAGCTCTATACACTGCATATAACCTCTCGACTTTTGGTGATCTATTTTGACTTGTTGGCAATTTGGACATAAAGCCACAAATTCTTCAAAGTCCTTTCTCATGCCTCCCCACCAAAACATTCCCTTTAGATCATGATACATCTTAGTTGATCCTTGATGGATAGAATATCTAGAATGATAGGGTTCTTCCATTATGCTCCTTCTTAGTCCATTAATATCAGGCATACATAATCTATTTTGGCAATAAAGTACTCCATTTGGTGTAAGGTCAAAACCCTTTACCGTACGGTGACTCACCTTTTCCTTAAGATATTGTAGAATAGGATCCTCAAATTGTTTTTCTTTCACCTCCCTTAACAATGAAGACTCCGTAGCATTATACACAACAACCCCTTCTTTTGGGGTTTCAAGAAGGTGAACTCCCAAACTAGCTAGTTAACGTAGATCTTTAACCATTCCTTGATTTCTCATGGTTTGGTCACTAGTACTCATGATTGCCTTACGACTCAAAGCATCAGCTACCACATTTGCTTTCCTTGGATGGTATTGTATATCAACATCACCATCCTTTATTAACTCTAGTCATCTCCGCTGTCTTAAATTTAAGTCTTTATGCTTAAAAATGTACTACAAACTCTTATGATCAATATATATGTCAACGTGAACCCCATACAGATAGTGGTGCCATATTTTCAAAGCAAACACAACTGCTGCTAGCTCAAGGTCATGTATTAGGTAGTTTTTCTTATGCAGTAGTAGTTGTCTAGATGCATAAGCAATTAACCTACCATGTTCTGTCAGTAAATACCCTAAGCCAACTCCTGAAGCATCGCAATGTACTCCATACCCCTCGGTGCCTTCTGGAAGTACTAGCACAGGTACAGAAGTTAGCTTATTCTTTAGCTCTTGGAAGCTCCTTTCACATGCATCATTTTATTGGAACTTGGTTTATTTATGTGTCACTTTGTTAGAGGTGCAGAAATAGAAGAAAAACCTTCAACAAACCTTCCATAATAACCTGCCAACCCTAGGAAGCTTCAAGCTTTTGTGGGTGTTGTTGGCCTTGGCACAATCTTTTGTGAATCAGCCCTTATTCCTTCATCGGATACAATATGACCGAAGAATGCCACTGATTTTAACCAAAATTCAAATTTAGAAAACTTGGTATACAACTGTCAATCACAAAGAACTTGTAACACCTGTTGTAAGTGATTTGCATAGTTCTCTTCTAATCTTGAATATACCCACGAACATATCCATGAATGGCTTGAATACCCTGTTCATCAGATCCATAAAAACTGTTGGTACATTTGTTAGCCCAAATGACATAACAAGAAATTCAAAGTTACCATAGCATGTTTTGAAAGTTGTCTTAGGTATATCTTTCTCCCTCAACCTCACTTGGTGATAACCTGATCTCAAGTCAATTTTTGAAAAGCATTTGGCACCCTGTAATTGGTTGGAGGAGGTATTTGTTCTTAATTGTCACTCTATTAAATTATTGATAGTCAATAAACATTCTCAAGGTCCCATCCTTTTTACGTACAAATAACACTGGTGCACCCCATGGGGACACACTATGTCTTATAAAACCCTTCTCCAATAAGTCTTTTAACTGCTCTTTTAATTCACATAATTTTGTCGGCACCATTCTATATGGAGGGATAGAAATAGGTCGAGGGCCTGGAAGTAGGTCAATACCAAAATCTATTTGTCATTCTAGAGGTAAGCTTGGAAAATCTTCAGAAAACACATCAACAAATTCATTCACTATTGGAACTAATTGAAAAGTTGGTGATTTGGCCTCCATATCCCTCATTCTAACTAAATGATAGATATATCCCTTATATATCATCTTCCTTGCCTTAAAATAAGAGATAACTTACCCTTTGGTGCCCCACTATTGTCTTCTCATTCAAGAACTGTCTCATTTGGAAAGTCGAAGTACACTCTCTTAGTTCGGCAATCCACGGTGGCATAACAAGAAGCTAGCCAATCCATACCTATTATAATATCGAATTCCACAATTTCTAGCTCAATAAGGTCAGCCAATGTGTCACGGTCAAAAACAACTACTACATAGTCATAATAAACTCTTCTAGCCATAATAGATTCACCAGTTCGTGTAGACACTTCAACTGGTTTGTTCAATAATTTGGGTGTTCTCTTAACCAGTCGAGTGATGTATCATAGTGTAGAACCAGGATCAATTAAAGCATATACATTATGTAAGTTGGACAATGTACCTATGACCAAATCAGGTGAAGCTCCCAAATTTTACGGACTCCCTAGAGCATAAGTGTGATCCTTGACTCCGCTATAGATAGTTGCCCCTCTAATACCTCTACCACGACCTATAGGTGCTTGATGACCCCTTCCCAATTGAGGAATTGATGATGATGATGCAACAACTGACCCAGTAGATTGTACTATGTCACTCATACGTCTCCTCGGGCATTCTCTCATCATATTCCCTGCTGCACCACACTAATAACAATCATATGTCCCAACACACCATGTACCTGAATAACTTCTCCCAAATTATTTATAAGGCTGCCTAAGAGTCATTTGTAGGCTTTCCAAATATCCCATTGTCCATGCACCTTGTCCTTCACTTCTTGGGACAAACTAATTACTTCTAGACACTTGGAGTTATGGTGGAGCACTAACTGCAGAGTAAGAGGATGATAGCCTAGGTGGTCTATTAGGAAACTGAGGCATAAACTCACCTTGGGGTGGTGTAAACTTCCTCGAAGACCTGGCCCTCTTAGATTGTCCCCTTTCTAACTTTTGCGTCCTTCTCCTTTGCCTCTGATCCTCCAATTTCTATCCAAAAGCTTGTATCCTTGCTATATCTATGTCTTTATTCAAGGAAGCAATAGTACAGTCTCTAACCAGATACATATCCAATCTATACACATATCAATGAACTTCATCTGTCATAGTGGCAACTACATTAGGATAATACCTGGACAGGGAATTAAATTGAAGGCTATACTGACTCATGCTCATTTTCCCTTAGTGGAGATTCATGAACTAATCGGCATGGGCTTTTCGGATCTCTAATGGCAAGTAATGGTCAAGAAATGCCTCTTTGAACTCCTTCCAGGTAGTTGGAGGTGCATCTATAATCTTGGATTGCTTCCAAGCTTCATACCACAATATAGCTACACCCTTCAACCTATTCGCTAACTCAAAAGCTTCTGTACCACTCACATGCATAACATCTAAAGTGTGTTGAATTTGGTTAACAAAGTCTTGGGGATCTTCAATAGGATCTGACTCGGCGAATGATGGAGGGTCCAAATAAGAAAGTCATGTATCCTCGTGCTAGCTGCCCTATTCGCACTACCTGCACCTTTAACTGGGTCTTCCTATATTTGACTTTTGCCAGCAACTATACGAGTCAATAATTGGAATGCATTTCTCAGATACTACACGGTAGCATCAATAAGTGGTTCTGGGGGAATTTCACTACTTCCTGGTTCATCAGGAGCGGAGGAGTTGGATATGTCAGTCAGAGACTCATCTTGAGCCTCATTTTGTTGTCTCACCCGACTGGGTGTACTAACTACCACTTCTACTTCCTTACCTTTGCCTTTGTTTTTCCTAATTTCTGATATACTTACTGTGCAAAAGAATTTAGAGGTTAGACATAATCTATCTATTACACTTGGCTCTATGGCATGAGCTATAGAATGAAAAGAAAATGACAACTTATAAATGTAGTGCACAATACATCCATAAACAAGGCTCTACATAGATAGCTTTGTAGATTCCCTAGGATAACCCACTCTGATTCCATTTTTATCACGCCCAAAGTCCCATTAAGGCGAATTGGCACCCGTTATCGACAAGGCTCATGAGAACTAACATATAACCATGTAATTACTATGAACATTATAAGGGGTTTCCATATTCAGCATGCATTCAAGAAGGTAGACAATAAATAACAAGGCAAAAGAAAATGTATATGACTAGGGCGTTGGAGCCACAATATCTAAAGTATGAGACATGACCACACTTTAATTAACATAGTCTACAAAGCCTCTACATAAGGAATAGTATCAGATAAGGGTTGAGATAGGCCCCGCCTCATGACTAACTATATGATACAAATATAGAAGATCTAGATACACAAAGCACCGAAGCAACCTAGATCTTAATAACAGCAGTTGGATATCCTGTACTCCTATTGGGGAAATCTACTAGCACCTGTACCTGCAGCATGAAATGCAGGTCCCCCATAAGGGATGTCAGTATGAGATAATATACTCAATATGTAAGGCAGGAAATACTATATATGAAGTAATAACTCAAATGAATTCATGCACTAGTGTAAGGATAAGAGACCACCTTTAGTTACACTGTGGAATCATGTACTTTATGTCCTTTTTATTACTTTATATTTCTTTAATGTATAATCTTTGCGCAACATGTAATCCAAATGACTAGCTCAGTGGTAAATCAATATTGGGATCAACCTATGCTAGGCTTTCCTTTCACCCATGGTATACCCCCCATAATGTGATTGGCCCATGCTAGGTGATTCTTCCACCCCTAGGGCTACCACCCATCAATAAGCAACTTACTTTATCTTTACTTTTGGGATGATTCTTTTGGTGGTCATAATATTTCGGCTATAGGACCATAGATATAGCATATGACATGTAAATAACTATACAATACAATACCACAATGAAAGAGTAGCTTATACATATAATGAAATGCGTACAAGATGAAATAACTCATGAACTTTATTAGCAACAAGAACTCATGTATCTTGGTATCCAAGTATGTATGCAGATTTGCAAATGACTATGTATGGGAGCATATGAACATGTGAAATAGTGGAGACACTGTTATTAGCTATGTCAGAGTTGGTAAGTTCCTTCATGTGCCAAGGAAGAGTCTAGATTTGATGCCAAGTAATACGAAATCGAGTTGCCTTACATACCTCGTTGTACCACCTTACTATTACCTTGAAATAACCTTCCTGTCCTCCAAATATTTATCTATAATAACATAGGTGATAAAACTAGTATTAGCAGCCAATAGATACATCTTGGTAGTCCAATCTCATAAAAACAACACACGGGCAGCAAGCGTGTAATTATCAACCCGCACGTATTCTTTCAATCTTTCTGCCTCTAATAGTATTTCCTAATACACATTCTCATATACATATCATGTGCATCTTGTTTTAGTGTCATTATAGTCTCACAACATCCCATAAGGCATAATACGTAACAATTCCACACAACATACAAGTAGGCAATATAAAATTACGTTCCCTCACTACATTTCGATGTCAACAATCCCAAACCTGTTCTAACTTTAACCAAATTGTTCCCACCATATTTATACATAAAAATAGTGCCAAAATAGTCCAAAAATAGTTCTTAAAATAGGTGGATGAAGTAAGACCATAGTTCTCAATCAATTAACCCACAATTTCTACTAACAACACATTTGTGATAAGACACTAAAACTCGATTGTTTACGTAGAACAAAATAGTGCAGCGGCCTTTCTACATCATTACAGAACTAAAACTCAATAATAACCACAATGTACCTTCATACTCAATCCAACCAACAAGAGAAAATACCCTAAATAAACAAGAAAAGTGTACAATAATCTTTGGAACACATGCTGTCCAAAATTTCAGCACCAGTAATACCAGCCTAGTTATCTTGTTTTTATTGAAAAATCATACTAAACACATAAGTATTTTTACTTACCTTTACCTTCAAGGTTGACGGCTTCTTTAAGAACCCTAAAAGTTTCCTTTTGGTTTCGTTGTAAAGCTAAGAAAAAGTAGAGAGAAAACTTTGTGAAAGTTGATTTCTTTTCCAAGTGTAATATGATTTAAAGGTCTTGCTTGTAAGCCCTTTTAAAGAGAAGTTTTTGGATAACTTTCTCTTATATCTTTAGCCTTATTTTATCAAGGTGGTGATGTAGCATTTTGGCCTTTTCACTTGGGCCAACATGGGTTGCACATTGATGGGCCTTGGCTGCCCATTTTTCCCCTTTCTCGTTACATAGATTGGGCCCAAATCATTAAGTAAGTTGTGATGTACTTCAGACCTTTTTCTATTCTTCTTTGGCTATAGATATTGTCCATTAACGATGTTAAAACATGGGCTAAATCTACATCCTTAACACAGACTCTATCCATTATCGAACTTGGACAGATTCAGCGTCGGGCCTCATCTCCGTCTACCTAGAAAACTTAAGCTAAGCAAGTAGGTCACTCACCTACTAGCTTCCTAATTCCTACAATAACCTCATTTCTTTCACTTTATTTAAGGTCGTTATCTCCTCAATTTGACTTAAAACTTGTATATATCCGACCCTCTTAAGCTTTAGAAGTACATATTGCCCTCTAATTTGAGATTTAAGCACTTTTAAAAATGGTCGCTAATTTGACCAAGCCATAGCATGTTTAATGTGCATAGGACTAGTACCTGTAGGATGTGGGGTGTTACATTAATATCTCTAATTTGCTTTGTTTTTGAATGATTGATGTGAAGGGAATGGTGGTTAAAATCCATGCTTGAATTGAATTTGTGATTAGTAGAAATTAGGTTTCCCTTGTTTGAATTATCATCTAGGTCTGGAATTGGACACTTTGGCCTTTTGTTAATCAAGAGTAGAAATTAGGTTTCCCTTGTTTGAATTATCATCTAGGTCTGGAATTGGACACTTTGGCCTTTTGTTAATGTCTTGATTAATTATGTTTGTTCCTATTGAATTACTCACCACACGTTCTTGAATTCTTGTGTTTGTCAATTTGTGAGTGATGACATAGGTATATGATCTTATTTGAATCAATTAGAGATGGTCGGAATCATAGGATAATCCATGCTAAATCACTTTCAATGGGGTGTATGTGTGTTGAACATGTTAAGGGTGATGGTTTAGTGGGCAAATCATGTGGGTGCATGTGTTCTTGCTTCGATGCTAATAATTTGTTGGTTGAAATAGTCTTTTAGGGTCCATGTGATAGACTTAGAAACTTAGGTAACTGAGTTTTCTGGTTCACGAGTAGCTTTTACAGCCCGTAGAGTAATCCACGAGTCATAATTACCCCTCACACACCATTCCAGAAACCTAATGTTTCTGAGAATCCATCATATGCGACCTTCTATGAGTCGTAGATCACTTTACGACTCCTAGATTGTTCTCGTAGATCCCTGCCTGAACGTAATTACTCACTAAAACTCTCTATGACCCAATTTACAACTTGTAAACCACTTTATGCCTAGTTTCGCAGACTTTTTTGGTAACAAAGTTTGTTTGGACGATTAGTTTACGAAGGATCTTTATGGCTTGTAGTATCTACTACGGCCCGTAAAGGTGCTTTCGTAAAACCCTTTTGCAACTGAACTTAGATGATATTTTGCATTTTAATTTTTGATTTGTAGGGCTAAACATGGTGTGTATATGTCTTTGTTTTAAGTACTATGGCCCCAAAAGCTAAACACATTATGATCCAAGCCATGAAGAGGCAGCTTAGGGATGAGCCTTCAGATGATAAGTAGACCACTCAGCTGAGTGGTTCACTAGAGGTCCTAGATGTCACACCAGACTCAGAGGTTGCTATACCACAGTCCAGTGGAACGGCTAGAGCTAGGCATAATTAGGCTCCTACTACTCACTCTCCTCGGTTTGAGGAGGGAGGCAGCGGTAAGAGTGGTTTACCACAGATGACTCCATCCATAAAGGAGCCTAGTTTTGAGGGAGGCTCTGAAATAGATCAAAGGCAGAGTCCTTCGCTGCACCCCGATCATCATCATTTACACTAGATTCCCTCACTAACCAATTGTGCATCGAGGGCATGCGAGACATATATGTAGAGTCCACAAAGCAGAGAGAGTAGGGCAAGCCAGCCTACTCCATTTATAAGGAGCCCAAAGTTATCAATGATAGACTTGACTTTGTCCCTGGCCTCTAGGACACGATGACTAGATATGGGCTTCACTGGATGACCAGACCTCTCGGATGATACTCCCGACCATAGTGAGGGAGTTCTATGCCTCTTATGTAACCACCAGTTTACGCTTCCCAATGGGAAGAAGCCCCTCACTCAACCCAGATTGATCGAGATGAGAGTGAGGGGCTAATAGGTGGGTATATCAGAGGAGACCATTTGTCGTATTTTATTTGGTCCCATGTTCCTTGCCCCCAAATCCACTGTAAAGTTCGACTACAAGGTAGTACAGACGAGAGACCTACTTGTAATGAAGGATCCTGAGCGATGAGCCACATTGATGAGATGGGTGGCTAGCTATATTGCAGAGCAGTGTCTGGAACCTGGTTAGGTTGCCATTTACTCAAAGCCTATCGTCAAGGCTTCGTGTAGTTTCCCCACCAAGTTTTGGTGGGTAATTAATCATTTACGCATTTGACCAATACTTGCTAATAATAGTGTCGGAGCATGCAGTTTTGGTTGTCAGCATCTTAGCTGGCTATGAGATTGACTGGGCCCGCCTTATTGTTGAGCAGATCCATGAGGCCGCACTGAAGAGTCCACCTCTATCCCATTCCTATACATGATTTATAGGCTCTATCAAGAGTCGAGGGTGGAGATACTACATCACTAGATTAGATGATTGAGGCCCAGCATATATTGGATCCCAGCCTGTTCAAGCCTGAGGAGAATCTGGTGGCACTCCAACAAGCACAACCTCCACCCATGCTTGAGATGTTCACCCTAGCACCACCAACTAAGGGTTCTGAGACTACCACTATTACTATTGATGTTGCTACTAAGGAGAGGCCCCTACAACTCGAGGCAGTTAATGAGTGGGGACCTACTATTATTGTTTCTGCACCACAGGTCACTACTTCATAACCTACAACTTCGGGCATGATCTATGTGTCTGTTGCATCTACACAGGACTTGGATCAACAATTATCACATGCTGAGTCACAGTTGACTCAGCTTAGGTGATAGTAATCTCGGAGGGTAGGAGTTAGGCATTCGTGATTGCTACTATCTAGGATTCTATTTCTATCATGGATGCTCGCATCAATGCCTTCGAGGAGAGGGTACAGTACAAATTGGGTGAGGCTCGGCCTTTAGATTTTTCAGCTATGCATACAGAGATTAAGTAGCTCCGAGCTGACTCAACAGCAGCACTAGCGGCACTAGTTATACTTTCATCAACTACACCTAAGGTGTCAATAGTTGATTTATATTCTCTTGAAGAGCCACCCAGCCTTCCCTTTGGAAGAGACCTTATAGAAATGATAAGCTAGATGAGAGACATGTATGTGCAAGATGACAGGGGAGAAGGAGATCGAGCTTGCAATGAGGAGGTCAAGGCATAATGAAGAGATGAGACAAGTTTGAGTGACGGAGGAGGTGAGGGGTGTTGGCCCCTCTAGATAGAGTACCACTGCTGAGTAGACCACCCTATAGGAAAAGGGTGGCCAGGCTCATCCATAGACTAGAGCATAGGTGCCCAGCTATGTTTTTTTGACCCTTGATGTTCTATATTAGTTTTATTTTCTACATTAAGGACAATGCACATCTTTTTCGATGGGGTATGGGTAGTTATGGGCCTTAGTGAAGTCTGAGTAGCTTGGGTCCATAACTACCCCAATTTTTAATCCCAAAATTTTCTTGCCAGTTGTAACACCCCACACCTTACAATATTAGAACAATGCAAATGAAACATGACATGATTTGGTCAAATTGATGCAAAATTTTAAAAGAGCTTAAATCTCGCGTTAATGGGCTATATGGGCGTCTAACACTTAAGAAGGTCGAGTGTATGCATGTTTTGTGTCGAATTGAGGAGATTAAGGCCTTAAAATGAAGTAAGAGAATTGAGGTGCTTGTAGGACTTAGAAGCTAGCAGGTGAGTCACCTACTTGCTTAGCTTAAATTTGTTAGTTAAATGGAGACAAGGCGTGACGTCGAATTTGTCCACGTTCGATTATGAATAAAGTCCATGTCAAGGGGGTCAATTTGGCCCATGTCTTAGCATCATAAATGGGTTACATTATCAAACCAAGAAGTATAATAAAAAGGGACCAAAGACATCACAAAATACTTAACAAATTGGGCCAACTCAAGTGAAGAAGAAAACTAAAAATAGGCAGCCCAAGTCCATCAACTTGGTGCTCCAAAAAGGCCCAAGTTTGAGGGACAAGCTGATGGGTAAGCTACTTAATAATATGTGGTACATTATGGTCAAAATGTCAAGGAAAGTTTGGCAAAATACCTCTTTATAAAGAGCTCCAAAGCATCTCGACAATTCACTCTCAACTAGACCTCAAAAAAAATCAGATTTGCTCTCTAAAGTTCCTCTCAACTTTTCTCAACTTTGTGAAGTAGCCAAACGACTCTTTTAGGGTTATTAAGGAGCCTATAAACCTTGGAGACTAAGGTAAGTAATTATATTTGTGTATTTAGTATAGTTTCATCATGAAAAACAAGAAATAGATGCTAGTTACGCTTGCTGAAATTGTTGGACAGATTTTATGCAGAAAGTTGCTGCACCTTTTCCTTTTGTTTTGGTGATTACTCTATGGTTTGTAAGTTGTATTATGAAGAAAACTTGGTTTTATTAACATGGTTTGAGTTGTAAACATCACTTTAAGGTTGTTGACCTGACTTTGGTTTTATTTAACAAGCGCGTTTTATCGTGTATGTGTCATGTTGATTGGAACTTGTGGACTGTTGGTTAGAAGGATATTGCCTCACGTCCTTTATGAGTTCTTCAGTGATGTTATAAGACTAATTTAGATCTGTTTATATGTGTAAATGTTGCTGGAACAGTTTGGTTAGAGTTGGAATAGTTTTGGAGTTGTCAACGTCGAAATGTAGCGAAGGAAGATAACGTTATACTGTCCGCTTTTAGATTGTGTGGAATTGTGATGTGTTGTGCTTTATGGGCTGTTGTAAGGCTTTTATGGAATTTATACAAGCTGGTCATGATGTGTATGTGTGAATACGTGTTGGAAATTACTATTAGGGGCGGAAAGGTTAAAGGAATACGCTTGGGTTTATAAACACCCGCTTGCTGCCCGTGTTTTGTTTTGTTATGTAATTGGGCTGCCAAAATGTGTCTATTAGTTGCTAATGCTAGTTTTATCCCTTACTATGTTCTAGATAAGTATTTGGAGGAAGGGAAGGTTATGTTGAGATAGTAACAAGGTCCGACGACGAGGTATGTAAGGTTACTTGATTTCGT
>JAOTQR010046453.1:0-14924 GCA_025774065.1 Solanum ossicruentum
ACTTGATTTCTCCTTCCTTCTTCCTCTTCTTCTCCTCTTTCCCTTCTTTCTCTTCTTATTTTTTTGAGCCTAAGTGTCAAGAACAATGAATGTTCTTATCTATAAACAAGAGGGCATATATATAGAATTTTAACTTTCAAAAATTGCATCATAAGGGCTCCATCTTAGCCTATTGATTAATTAGGTCCCAAACTTTTCTATTTTGAACCAATCAAGGACTTCCGACTCAAACTTAATTATGCACACCAAATTCAGTTGATACTCTAATCATGCACCGGAAATATACTTAAGTTCGAATTACATGACATCCACAACAAAATTTCCCAACTGAATAATTATCCTTAATTTAAAAAAAATACGGGGTCTAACAAACACGGGCTAAAGTTACACTCTTAATACGAACATTATTCATAATCAGACTTGGACAAATTCAAAGTCGGGCCTCATCTCCGTTTAGCTAGCAAATTCAAGCTAAGCAAATAGGTGATTCACCTACTAGCTTTTTGAGTCCTACAAGAACCTCAATTCTCTCACTTTTTTAGGGCCATGATCTCCTCAATTTGACATAAAACTTGTATGCAATCGATCCTCTAAAGCATTACACGCACATATTGCCCTCTAACATGAGATTCAAGAAATTTTTAAATTGGTGCTAATTTGACCAAACCATATCATGTTTCATTTGCATAGTACCTGCATTATAAGATGTGGGGTGTTACATCCTTCTCCCCTTAGGACCATTCTTCCTTGAATGTTAGCACAATTGGATAGCTTAACCAAGTTTAAACCTTTACTTACATAAATTTTGACAATACACTAAGTATTCAATCACACGTACCCATTAGTGTCGCAATTCTGCATGTTGGAGTTCCTTTTTATCTTCAAATAAGTAAGGGTAGTTTGATTTCATCGTGTCCTCGGCCTCCCATGTTATTTCTTCTACTTGCTGGTTTCTCCAAAGTACTTTTACTGAAGCTATTAATTTCTTAACTTGATGATATAGAATAACAATAGCTACCTCTTCATATATGAGATCTTCTGTAACCTACACATCCTTAATAGGAGTGATATAAGATGGGTCACTGATGCATTTTCGAAGAATAGAGAAGTGAAAAGCTGGATGAACCATTGAAAGCTCTTGGGTTAGCTCTAGTTCATATACAACCTGCCCGAACTTCTTAATAATTTAATATGGCCTTATGTAACGTAGGTTTAGTTTTCCTTTATTACCAAACCTCATAACCCCTTTCATTGGAGACACCTTAAAAAATACCTAATCCCCTACTGAGAATTCCATTCCTCTTCTTCAAGCATCTGCATATGATTTGTGACGACTTTGGGATGTTTCTAGCCGCTGTTGTATTGCCTTAACTTTATCCATGGGTTGTTGTACTAGATCTTGCCCAAGCAAGGTGGTTTCACCCACTTCAAACTATCCAATTGGCAATCTACATTTTTTTCAATAAAAAGCTTCATAAGGTGCCATCTTGATACTCGCGTGGTAGCTATTAATATAGGCAAATTCAATAAGTGGAAAATGGTCCACCCAACTACCTTTAAAGTCCAATGAACAAGCTTGTAACATGTCTTCAAGTGTTTGAATGATGCTTGACCGTCTGTTTGAGGGTGGAATGTTGTACTCAAATTCACTTGTGACCTAAACTACCTTGGAATGACTTCCAAAGCTTTGCAGTGAATTGAGCTCCTCGGTCAGATATAATAGAGATTGGGACTCCATGTAGCTTGACTATCTATTTAAGGTATAAGTTGGTATACTCTTTAGCTATATAATCACTCATGACTGGCAAGAAGTGTGTTGACTTTGTGAGTCTGTCAACTATTATACATATGGAGTCAAACTTTTGAAATGAGCGAGGCAACCCGGTAACAAAATCCATATTGATAATATCCCACTTCCATGTTGGAAGCTATATACATTGCATATAACCTCTTGGCTTTTGGTGTTCTACTTTGACATTTTGGCAATTTGGACATTGAGCTATAAATTCTGTAAGGTCCTTTTTCATGCCTCCCCACCGAAACATTCCCTTTAGGTCATGATACATCTTAGTTGATCCTAGATGGATGGAATATCGAGAATGATGGGCTTCTTCCATTATCCTTTTCCTTAGTCCATTAATATCAGGCACACATAATCTATTTTGACAATGAAGTACTCCATTTTGTGTAAGGTCAAAGCCCTTTGTCGTACCCTGACTCACCTTTTCCTTAAGCTATCATAGAACAGGATCCTCAAACTATTTTTCTTTCACCTCCATTACTAATGAAGACGCTACTGCATTATGTATAATAACCCCTTCCTTTGGAGTTTCAAGAAGGTGAACTCCCAAACTGGCTAGTTGATGTAGATCCTTAGCCACTCCTTGACTTACCACAATTTGATCACCAGCATTCATTATTGTCTTACGACTCCGAGCATCGACTACCACATTTGCATTCCCCGGATGGTATAGTATATCAACGTCGTAATCCTTTATTAGCTCTAGCCATCTTTGCTATCTTAAATTTAGGTCTTTCTACTTAAAACTATATTGCAAACTCTTATGATCCATATATATGTCAACGTGAAACTCCATAGAAATAGTGACATCATATTTTCAAAGCAAACACAGCCACTGCTAGCTCAAGATCATGTGTTGGATAGTTTTTCTCATGTGGTCATAGTTGTCTAGATGTATAAGCAATTACAATATCATACTGTGTCAATACACACCCAAAGCCAACTCTTGCAGCATTGCAATACACTACATACCCCTCAATGCCTTCTGGAAGTACTAGCAGAGGTGCAAAAGTTAGCTTATTTTTCAGCTCCTAGAAGCTCCTTTCACATGCATCATTCCATTGGAACATAGTTACCTTATGAGTCAACTTTGTTAGAGGTGTAGAAATAGAAGAAAAACCTTCAACAAACCTCCTATAATAATCTGCCAAACCTAGGAAGCTCCAAACTTCCATGCATGTCGTTGGTTTTGGCCAATCTTTCATAGCCTCTATCTTTTGTGAATAAACCCTTATTCCCTCATTAGGCACAATATGACCCAAGAATGCCACTGAGTTTAGCCAAAATTTACATTTAGAAAATTTGTCATACAATTGTCTATCACGAAAAACCTGTAACACTTGTCGTACTGATTTGCGTGGTCCTCTTTTAATCTTGAATATAACAAAATGTCATCTATAAATTCTATCACAAACACATCCAAGAATAACATGAAATACCTTATTCATCAGATCCATAAAAACTGTTGGTGCATTCGTTAGCCCAAATAACATAACAAGAAATTCAAAGTGACCATAGTGTGTTCTGAAAGTAGTCTTAGGTATATCTTTCTCCTTCACTCTCACTTGGTAATAACTTGATCTCAAATTAATTTTTGAAAAGCATTTGGCACCTTGTAACTGATCAAATAAATCATTAATCCTAGGGAGGGGGTATTTGTTCTTAATTGCCACCCTATTCAATTGTCGATAGTCGATACACATTCTCAAAGGGCCATCCTTTTTACGTACAAATAACAGTGGTGCACCCCAAGGGGACACACTAGGTCTAAAACCCTTCTCAAATAAGTCTTTTAACTGCTCTTTTAATTCAAGCAATTCTGCCAGGGCCATTCTATATGGAGGGATGGAAATAGGTTGAGTGCCTGGAAGTAAGTCAATTCCAAAATCTACCTCTTATTCTGGAGGTAAGCTTGGAAGTTCTTCAAGGAACACATCAACAAATTCATTCACTACTGGAACTGATTGAAGGGTTGACGATTCTACTCCATATCCCTTACTCTAACTAAATGGCATATATACCCATTAGATATCACCTTTCTTGCCTTAAGATAAGAGATAAACATACCCTTTGGCGCGCCAACATTGGCTTCCCAATCAAGAACTGCCTCATTTGGAAAGTGGAAATACACTCTCTTAGTTTGGCAATCCATGGTGGCATAGTATGAAGCTAACCAGTTCATACCTATTATAACATTGAATTCCACCATTTCTAGCTCAATAAGGTCAGCCAATGTGTCACGATGGCAAATAGTTACTACACAGTCATAATAACTCCTTCTATCCATAATAGATTCACCGATTTGTGTAGACACTTCAAATGGTTTGTTCAATAATTTGGGTGTTCTCTTAAGCTTCCCAGCAACTAGTGGAGTGTTGTATGATAGTGTATAACTAGGGTCAATTAATGTATATACATTATGTGAAAAGATGAACAATCTAGTTGTGACCACATCGGGTGAAGCTTCCAAATTTTATCGACTCCCCAGAGCATAAGTGCGATTCTGGACTCTGTTAGAGATAGCTGCCCCTCTTACACCTCTACTATGACCCATACCCCTACCTAATGGAGGAACTGACGATGATGATACAATAGCTGACCAAATAGATTGTGCTATATCACCCATACGCCTCGTCAGGCAATCTCTTATCATATGCCCTGGCGCACCACACCAATAACAAGTGTCTGTCCCAACATAACATATACCTGAATGACTTCTTCCACACTGTTTACAAGGCTGCCTAGGAGTCATTTGCTAACATGCTGAATATCCTATTGTCCATGCGCCTTGTCCCTCATGTCATTGACCAAATTGATTACTTCTAGACCCTTGAAGTTGTGGTGGAGAACTGGTTGCAGAGTAGGAGGATGATGTCCTAGGCAGTCTATTAGGAAACCAAGGCCTAAGCTGACCTTAGGACAGTGTAAACTGCCCTATAGATCTAGCTCCTTTGGCCTGCCCCCTTTCCACCTCCTGTGTCCTTCTCCTCTGTCTCTGATCCTCCAATTTCTGTGCAAAAGCCTGCATTCTTTGCTATGTCCATATCTTTGTTCAAGGAAGCAATGGTACAGTCTCAGACCAGATACATATCTAATCTATCCACATATCGATGAACTCTATCTGCCATAGTAGCAACTACATTAGGAGCATACCTGGCTAGGGAATTAAATTGAAGTCTATACTCCCTCACACTCATATTCCCTTGGTAGAGGTTCAAGAATTGATCTGCATAGGCCTCTCGAATCTCTAATGAAAAGTAATGGTCAAGAAATGCCTCTTTAAACTCCTTCTAGGTAGTTGGGGGTGCATCTATACCCTTAGATTGCTTCTAAGCTTCATACCATAATATAGCCACACCTTTCAACCTATATGTCGCTAACTCGACAGCTTTTGTACCACTCGCATGCATAACATCTAAAGTGTGTTGAATCTAATCAATAAAGTCTTGGGAATCTTCATTAGGATCTGATCCAGTGAAGGATGGAGGGTCCAAATTAAGTCTTGGGGATCTTCATTAGGATCTGACCCAGTCTTGTGCTAGCTGCCCTTCTCATACCACTTGCACCTATAACTGGACCTTCGTTTCTTTGACCTTGGCCAGAAACTATGGGAGTCAATAGTTGGACTACATTTCTTAGATCCTATATGGTAGCATCGGTAGGCAGTTCTGGGGGAATTTCACTACTTATGTGATCATCAGGAACTGCAGGAGTTAGAGATGTCTGTGGCAGAGACTCATCTTAGGCCTCATTTCATTGTCTGACCCGACTGGGTATACCAACCACCACTTTTACTTCCCTCTTTTTACCTTTGTTTTTCTTGGTTTCTGGCATACTTGTTGTACAAAACAATTTAGGAGTTGACATAATCCACTTATTACACTTGGCTCTATGGCACGATCAAAAGAATGAAAAGAAAGTGACAACTCCTAAATGCCACGTAGCCTCCTGCTTATAAATGTGGTGCATAACACATCGATAAACAAGAATCTACATAGATATGGTGAACTTTCTGTCATAAAGCATAGTATCGAACCCAGAAAATATAGAACACTGTCTACGCAACTTGCTGTCTAAAACTACCGTGGTACCGAACTTTCTGCCTAAAAAGGAATTTGAACAAAAGAACCAATTTAAAAGTCCCCCAAAATGTTGCCTCGCTCGGGGGAGAAAGCGAGGGCTATAGCTCGAGAGAATCATTGTTATCATTTTATTGATTTTTGTTAGGTTCTTAGTTACAAGAATGATGGAATAGGGGCCGCTTACGAACAGTGGTCGGGTTGTACCGAACTGATGGATGTAACAGTCCCAGAGTGTGAGTGATAAAAAATGCATATCACATACATGGAGATCTATAAGGTATAGGGGAAATAATTCATATAAAACTAGGGTGATAAAAGTGGGACCCACAGTCTCTTTCAATAACTCTCACTCTGGGAATGTTGCATCTCTCATATATGGAGATCTATAGGGGATAGGGGATATAAATTAATATAAAAACAAAGAGCTCAGTCTCTTTCACTCACTCACACTCTGGGACTGTTACATCCATCAGTTCGGTTCAACCCGGCCACTGTTCGTAAGCGACCCCTATTCCGTCATTCTTGTAACTAAGAACCTAACAAAAATCAACAAAATGATAACGATGATTCTCTCGAGCTATAGCCCTCGCTTTCTCCCCCGAGTGAGTCAACATTTTGGGGGGCTTTTAAACCGGTTCTTTTGTTCAAATTCCTTTTTAGAAAGAAAGTTCGGTACCACGGTAGTTTTAGACAGCAAGTTGCATAGACAATGTTCTATATTTTCTGGGTTCGGTACTATGGTTTATGACAGAAAGTTCGGTCGGAACCCTAGGGCCAGAATTTCAGGGTTACGACAACCCGCTCTGATACCTCTTTTGTCATGCCCAAAGTCTCGTTAAGGCAGATTGGAACCCGTTGTCGATAAGGCTCGGGAGAACCAACTTGTATCCCTATGCCTTCTATACATATAATAAGGGATTTCTACATTCAGCATGCCTTTAAGAAAGTAAATAGTAATAACAAGCCAAAAGGTAATGTATATGGCTAGGCCATTGGGGCCACATTATCAAAAGTACGAGACATGACCAAACTTTAATTTACATAGTCTACAAATTCTCTAGATAAGGAAAAGTATCTGATAAGGGTCGGGACAGGCGCTGCCTCGACTAACTATGCAATCCAAAAATATAAGCTCTAGACACACAAAGCTCCGAAGCAACCTGGAGCTTGGTAACAACAACTAGATATCATGTATTCCTGCTAGGGAGATCTACTAGTAGCTGTACCTGCAGCATGAAATACAGGTCCCACGTAAGGGACGTTAGTACAAGATAATGCACTAAATATGTAAGAAAGGAAATACTGTATATGAAGTAACAACTCAAATGAAACTATGCACTGGTGTAGGATAAGAGATCACCCTTAGTTATACTGTGGGATCATGTACTTTATGTTCTTCTTATTACTTTACCTTTATTGTATAATCTGTGCACAACAAATAATACAAATGACCAATTGATCAGTGGTAAATCTATATCAGGATCGGCCATGGCTAGGCTTTTCTTTTCACCCCTTGGGCTACCCCCATGATATGATCGACCCTGGCTAGGTGATTCTTCCACCCCTCGGGTTACCACCCATCAATAAGCAATATACTTCATTTTCCAATTACTTTTGAGATGATTCCCTTGGTGGTCATAATATTGGAACTAGAGGACTTTAGATATAACATATGACATGTAAATAATCATAAAATACAATACCATAATGAACGGAGTAGGTTACACAAATAATGAAATGTATAGGAGGTAGAACAACACATGAACTTTATTTAGTAGAACGAACTCGTGCATCTTGGTATCCAAGTATATATGCAGGTTGCAAGTGACTATTTATGGGAGCATATGAACATGTGAAAGAGTGGAGACATGGCTATTTGTTATGTTGGAGTAGATAAGAGCCTCTATGTACCAAGGAAGAACCTAGGTTTCATACAAAGTAATAGGAAATAGAGTAGCCTTACAACCTTGTTGTATGACCTCGTTACTACCTTAGAGTGACCATTTTTTCCCTCAAATATTTATCTACAATATATTAGGAAATAAGACTAGTATTAGCAGCAAAAAATACTTGTTGGAAGCCTAATCTCATAAAACTAACACCCGGGCAACGAGCTTATAATTAGAGACCCAAAGGAATTCCTTCAACCTTTTCACTTATAATCATACTTTCTAACAACCATTCTTATCAACATGTCATATACATCTTGTTTTATACCCTTACTATTATTACAATAGTTCACAAGGTACGAGACATAACAATCCTGTACAACACACAAATAGGCAGCATCACATTCGTATTCTCGCTAAATTTCGACGACAACAATCCGAACCTTTTCAAATTTACCCAAATTGTCCTCCACACATCTATAATAAAAATAGCCTTAAAATAGTTTTAGAAAAGCACCAAAGAATTCATGAAGGATGTGAGGCAATAGACTTCCATTCATCAGCCCACAAGTTTCAATCAAAATCACACTTAAAATAACACAATAATACTCATTTTTTAAATGAAACAAAATCAGGGTAGCAACCTTCGATTAATATCTATAACTTAAACCATGTTAATAATATCAACTTCTCTTCATAATACAACCCACAAACCATAGAGAAGTCACTAAAAAAAAAGCACGTGTGCAGCAAATTTCTAAACACATGTTGTCCGACCTTTGTTCACAAGCATAACTAGCATATATTTCTTGTTTGTCATGGAATAAGTATAACAAATACATGAATATTTCCACTTACCTTAGCCTTCAAGATTCAAGTTTCCTTCAAGAACACTAGAGGGTTGTATTGGCTGCCTTGTCAAGTGAAGTAAAGATGAATAATGTCTTTAGGAAAGCTGAAAATTGTTCCAAAGTTAAATGACTTTAGGGGCTATTTTTGAACCCTTTTAAAGGGTCTCTTTGGCCGAATTTATCTTGCGCTTTTGACCAAATATTAACACATATTAATAAGCTAGTTATGCAGTAGCTTGTCCCTCAAACTTGGACCTAAATGGGTCTCAAAGTTGATAGGCCTTGGCTACCAATTTTTCTAATTCCTCTTCACTTAGTTTGGGCCCAATTAGTCAAGTGGGTTGTGATGTACTTGGGCCCTTTTATTACTCATCTTGGGCTTTAAGTATTGTCCATTTATGATTTTAAATCATGGGCTAAATTTGCACTTTTAACACGGACTTTATTTATACGGACTTGGACAAATTTGACTCGGGCCTCGTCTCCATTTAGCTAGCAAATTTAAGCTAAGCAAATAGGCGATTCACCTGCTAGCTTCTTGAGTACTACAAGCACTTCAATTCTCTCACTTTGTTTAGGGTCGTGATCTCCTCAATTTGGCATAAAATTTATATGCAATCGAACCTCTTAAGCGTTAGACGCATATATCGCCCTCTAACATGAGATTCAAGCACTTTTTAAAATGGGTGCAAATATGACCAAACCATATCATGTTTCATTTGCATAATACTAGTATTGTAAGATGTGGGGTGTTATACCTATGTAGTTTGATGAGTTAGAGTGGGTTTACTCTTTCTCTTTCAGTGCTTGATAGTACTCCCATGACTCAATGCTCATAAAATAATCCATCTAATCAGACTATCTCCATCAGACCATCTCAATTAGCCTCATAGAGGCACAATCTTTCAATCAGTCTCATAGAAACTCTAATCATCTCATCAATCAAAATCTTAATCAATAACTCAATGTTTAGAACAATCATTAGGGAGCAATCGAATAAACATTTTATTAGAGTTCATTTGGAAAGACTCATAGGACTATCAAAATCTGTCTACTCATCATCATTCTCTCATCACCATCACAATCACAATCTCTATCAACATTCTCAACAAAGGCTCTAGACCCAATCCCTATCTTTATTTATGCAATCTTTATTAAAAGAATGAGTAGGGTTCATGCAATAATTCATGTAGAAACATTTTATTTAAGAAAACAAGTTTATGATGATCATCAACATATAAAAATATATGTAACAATTATAGAATTTTCAAGAAAAATCATCAAGAATCATGTATATAGACTCAAGAACTTTTAGCTCACTTCTAAGACAATCTATGGGGCACCAGAGAGAACAATCTTATGCTTTTAGTTTAGCTTTACATACCTGGGATAAAGTTTTTCCAATCCACCATTAAGAATTCTCCTTAAATTCTTCAATCTAGCCTCCCTCTTCTTCTCTCTCAAGCCCTAGTATTTCATGTGTTAGAAAAGGACTTAGAATAGGGTTTAAGACCGTGTTTGCTCATCAATATGACCTTAATTGATCGTGTTTTGAGTTTAGAAGGGGTTGGGAACTAACCAGAATGCCTTTCAATTTTTTAAAAAAAGTTCATCCCGAAGTTGTCCAGTCCGCATCACGAATTGGGCGCGGACATGTACAAATTCCTTCCAAAATTTCCCATTGAAAATAAAAGAAAAAAAGTGCCATTTTGTAATTAAGAATAGAATTTTTTTCTGATTCGATGGCTCTAAAATCCAATGGATGCCATTTTTCCACTCAATTTTTCGTGCTGATTACAAATCCGGTCTCGAAATTTCCATCAAAGCTTGGGAAGACATGTTATGCTCATTATTCCATTCTAGGGTTGTTTTGGTAATTTTTCCTAGTGTTACATCATCTCCCCCTTGGGATCATTCATCCTCGAATGATGAGTAAAGGTGGATATCAAGGCATGAATAGACTCAAAAACTTATCTCAACATTCACATCTATCAATCAATCTTTTGACTTCTCATCACTGTCAATAATCTCTATTTAGACTAAAGAATAGGCAACCATTAAGAAAAGCAATTTATTTAAGGGTAAGAAAATTGACCATGAACATTCTCATTGTTTAGCATGAATAGGTGCACATATTTTGCCTTCATCTCATCCTGGCTTCCAATATGGCTTCCTCAATGAGTTGATTCCTCCACAGGACTTTGACTGAGGCTATCTCTTTGGTTCTCTATCTGCGAATCTGATGATCAAGGATTTGGACCAAAATTTCTTTGTAGGTCAAGCTATCCTTCAATCCAATGCTTTCCACAGGTACTACCACGTTAGAATCTCCCAAACATATCTTCAACATCAATACGTGAAACACTAGATGGATTCCGTGTAACTCAGAAGGAAACTCTAATTCATAGGCAACCTTCCTAATCCTCTTCACATTCTAATAAAGTGCAATATAGCATGGACTCAATTTACCCTTCTTCCAAAATCTCATGACACCTTTCATAGGTGACACTTTCATGTATACCCAATAATTAACCTCAAACTCTAAATCCCTCCTCCTCACATTAGTGTAGGATTTCTGGAAACTTTGTGTCGTCTTTAACCTTTCTTTAATGAATTTAACCTTCTCCATTGACTGATGGACAAGGTCAGTCCTAATCAATTTTGCTTCTCCCACCTTAAACCATCCAATTGGTCATCTACATCTCCTCCCATACAAAGCTTCATAGGGAGCCATCTGAATGCTTGCATGATCACTGTTGTTATATGCAAATTCGATCAACGATAGGTGATCATCCCAATTCCCCTTAAAATCAAGAACACAGGCTCTGTACATATCCTTTAACGTCTGAATAGTATATTCTACCTGACCATCTGTCTGTGGATGGAAGGTCGTATTTAAAGTCACTTTCATGCCAAATCCTTTCTATAATGATCTCCAAAATTGGGAGGTGAATTGAGCTCCTCTGTCCGAGATGATGGACAAGGGAACCCTATGCAACCTCACAATATCTTAGATGTATAACCTGGTGTACTCCTCCATAGTGTTAGTTGTCTTAACTGCTAAGAAGTGAGCCGATTAGGTCATCCTATCCACAATCATCCATATCAAATCATGTTGCTTCCTCGACTTCGGTAGACCAGTAATGAAGTCCATATTGATCATCTTCCGCTTTTATTTTTGGATCTCAAAGTTCTGAGCTAATCCACATGGCCTTTGATGCTCCACTTTCACTTGCTAAAAGTTTGGGCACTTTGAGACTAATTCAGCAATATCCCTCTTCACCACTCCACCAATAGACTTCTCTCAAGTGATGGTTGTCATGACCCAAGCCTAGGGTCTAGACGTGACCGGCAAATGGGAAACCCAAAATAACCCCAAACAAGCCTCATAGCATATCATTACACATCCTTGGTTGCAGAAAAAATTAATATGACAATAAGAGATAAGCATAATCAAGGGGTATTGGGACTGAGGGTAAACTTCCATATCATAATCATCAAGAATCAAGAGAGTCAAGGCTCAGAGCATAGATACGTATCATGTCCAATAACACCTCTACCACATAGATAAGAGTGGGGCCACGACAAACAATTGGGCTCACCCTTATAGTCAATACATAAATACAAGAAAGATAGCTTTAGTACATAGCAAGAGATCATAAGCAATGTCCCTAGAATGGATGACTCACTAACAAGTTTTAGAGGCAATCATACTAGCCACGTGAAAGAAGGAGGATGATCAACCAGTGCACCGGTTCCTACATAGTGACATCATATAGGCATAAAGTATTAATTTGTACATTTGAATATACTAAGTATGTGGGATGCAAAGCAACAAGAGATAGGCATCATGGTCATTATGCATAGAGATAAATAATGGATAGCATAATAACAATATGGTATGTATGATTAATACTTAAGTAAAACATTTTTATATAGAACATTACATATGAGTAAGAAGAGACCATTAAACTATTGGTGGATTATCACACCCTACCACCCTTGGTAATTGATGTACAAATCCTATCAATGGGCTGGTGGATCGTTACACCCTACCACCCGTGGTGCCGGAGTACGAACCCCTCAATAGGTTGGTGGATCATCGCACCCTACCACCCGTGGTGCCGGAGTACAAATTACTCAATAGGTTGATATGTACGAACTCCTAACAAGGTTGATGGATAGTCACATCCTACCACCTGTAGTGCCAGAGTACAAACCCTTTGATAGGTTCTCAAGGTACGAAGCCCTTGACAAGGTTACCCGGCGCACAACCCCCGAATAGGGCATGGCCACATTCCAACACTATATAGAGAATACCATATACATGCATTCATTTCATCATAATTTCATCATTATTTATTAATTCAACTCATTAGACATGCATTGGACCTTCAATTCCTCAAGAACCCTAATCGGACATTTTATCAAATACTTAGAGGATGTGTAGTGCTAGTGTAAAATCATGCAATCAAAGAGTGAAATCATACTAGAAAATTTGATATAAAACCCTTAATAGATTCTTGGTAACATCCTCAAGAAATATACATCAAAACCCTTCATCAACTCTTACAATAGATCTTGGTTTCATAGCTCAAAACATAGCAAAGCAGTCACAATTTCATAAACCCAACATAGTGTGTAGTGATCTTCATAATAAATAAGACCCATGAGTAAATCATCTTTAAATCATGCAAATATAAGTAAAAGGAATCTTGGGTATCATACGTGAAAGGAACCCATGAAGAAACCTATACACCTGAGCTTTGGAGATGAACTTGATGAGGATTTGAGATAGAGACTTGTGGCTTGAGAAGAAATCCTTAGATCCGGAGAGGGTTTTGAAACTTGAATTTAGGAGTAAAATATTTGGTTAAGTGTTTGAGTGAGTATTGGGGAATGTTTCGATTGATATGAGGGTGAAAAATGGTTGTATAAGTATTTTCATATTTGGGGACACTTAGACCCAAGACCAAAAAGCCTTGGACCGAGATAAAAATTACTAGTAACAAAATACATAGGTCTGTGATGCGAGCTGTCTTGAAGGAAGGATTTACACAGGTCCGCAATGGTTGCACATCGCGGATCGATTTTGGAAATCAAAAATTATAAAAAATAAATTTGCTAATCATTTGTTCTTAAATCGGGGTTAGACCCATTTCTTACTCCAAATCACCCCCTGAACAAGAATATGAAGTCAGATTTTTGATATCGCACACTGATTTTGAGATATATAGAAATTATAATTTCGGGCACTTTTAGGTACATTTTCGGGCACTTTTTTGGGGTCGTTACAATAACTCCCTCTTGGGAACATTCGTCCCCGAATGTCAAAGAAGTGTACAAGAAAAGAGTAATCATAAAGAGATCAATCCCAACAAGAATGCAACAACACACTTAAAACCTATTTTAAAAATCTCAACATGAGTTTTAAAATCACCATGAACTTTGTCAATATGAACATTAATGCATGCAATGACATAGGGGCTTAAACATAAGACTTGGAATCGTAAAAGGACTCGACGTGTTATCATAAGCTTGAATTGAATGAAAGAAGTATGAATATTGCTCCTCTATGTCCTCCATAATCAGATTCGGACCCATCAAGGTCATTTCTCCCACTTCAAACCACTCAACCAGTGATCTACAATGCCTACAATAGAGAGCCTCAAAGAAACCATCCCACTGCTAGAATGATAACTGTTGTTATAGGCAACCCAATCCAAGGAAGATGATCATCCCAAATACTCTTAAAGCTTCAATACACAATCCCTAAGCATATCTTCAAGTGTTCTCACCAACACATGAATGTACAATTTAGCATACTCTTCGGCACCATAAGTAGTCTTAACCAGTGGAAACTGAGCCGATTTCGTCATCCTATCAACCACAATCCATATGTAATCAAAACCCTTTCTATTCTTGGGCAACCCAACCACAAAAATCCATATTAATCACCTCCCACTTCCAAGTAGGAATCTCTATATCTTGGATTAGGCCACCCGGCCTTTGATGTTCGACTCTAACTTGTTAACAACTATGACAACCGAAAACAAATTTGGTAATGCCCTTCTTCATGCCTCCTTATCAATACATATCTCTCAAATCTCTTTACATTTGGAAGAACTAGGGTGAATAGAATCGGAAGGACTATGGGCCTCATCAAGGATCTTTGCCACTAAGCCATTAACACCCAAAACAAATAACCTACCTTGATATCTAAGGACACCATCTCCCCCTTGGGAGAAAACCTCCACCTTGCCCTCTTTCACCAAGGCCTTCAATTCTAACAAGGAGGGAT
>JAOTQR010046464.1:0-11916 GCA_025774065.1 Solanum ossicruentum
AATAAAAAATAGAGTGGGGGGTAGCACGAGAGAGGGGGAGAGAGAGAGAGAGAGAGAGAGAGAGAGAGAGAGAGAGAGAGAGAGAGAGAGAGCAGGTAAGACAGAAGAATCTGATTCAAAATCTAGAAATGATGACAATGAAATCAGTAAGGATGATGAGGAGGATGAAATACGTGAGATTCATACAGATTTACATCCCACTTATAATGTGGATAGTATAAATACTGACGGTGATAATTTTCTGGAGGAGGAACTAAATCTTGAAGAAAAAAGATTCTATAGACTTATAAAGAATTTTGATCAACCACTATATGAAGGTTTAAAAGCTTCAAAACTTTCTACTTTGGTGAAATTGCTTCATATAGTATTGGTCATTGGAGTAATTCGTCATTTAATATGTTGCTCAAGAAATTTCAACAGATTTTTAGGAAATTTATACTTTGGAATTGATTGAGTTACATGATTTTCCCCCTCGTGTTGAGAATACGACAAGAAATATTGAACAAGAACAATAATAAGAACAAGAGTAAATGAGAAATAATTCCCTTAAGGTTTACATCCATAACAATTACATTATGTTCTAAACAGTTGTTTGATTCTCTCAACATTCTTAAATCTTTTCCTCCTTGAAATTAAGATAAAACTTTTACTTTTTATCTTGAATATGCAGGGGAATGAAGCTTATTTTAAACATGTTTGTAAAATTCATGTGTTAGGAATAAACTTGTTTGACACATGTCTATGTATTTATGTACCTATATCTATATTTTGTTATGTGATAAGTTCGAAATGGATAAGGTTTTCCAACTATTATGCATTGCTTATGGAGTATAAGAATCATTGGTTAAACACTGAATTAGCTGTGAAAATATTACGGGGCTTTACTCACTACACACATAGGTATTATTTTGTTCCAATACCTCTCCATATCTCTTTGTAAACATAAGGTAGAGTTGTTTGTTTATGTTAGAGTTCTGACCATAGTTATGATCCTACATATTAGGATAACATTGTAGTGAGTAGCCAGTTATTTATAGTACTTCAGCATCCATTAAATTTTATGTAGAAATTTGAATCCTTCAAGAAACGTTATTAGAAAAGTAGTAAGTATTGAGCTGCTTCAAGTCATCATGTGTTTAAAAATAATTAATTTCTTCCATGTTCACTCCATTTGGTCCCTATCACTCTTTGCCTTCGAACTTGAGAAATCATTTGTTTAAAATTATTATGATTGGCCAGATGATTTAAGAACTTAAAAGGTTTAAAACTAGATGCTGTAAGTTATATAGTGCATATGATAAACTAATGTTATATATTGTTAGGCAAATTTTATAATCTTTGTGCCAAACTATTGCCATATACACATTAATATTGTGATATTGTACTTTTCTAAATTTTCTTGTCAAATTTGACCATTTTTAAATCTAGGTTTCTGATAAAAAAAATAATTATGCAATTATGTCTTTGAAACATACCAATTGAACTATTTAACTTATGCAAACTTTTATTTTTGCAACAATTGATCAAGAATTCGAAGTCACAAAGGATCTTCAAGTGCAGAGCTAGTTGAATTAAAACAAACAGTTGAAGAGGTTAGTATATTCATAAGTTGAAGTGCTGGAAATTAATTAAAATTACACTACTTTTATCTAGACTATTTGCTTACAAATATTAACTACCATCTCGACGAATATATTCTAGATTATGATTTTTCTTCTTGTACGATTTTTAAAGCCTCCTAGTTTCTTTTAATGAATTACGTACAATGCTAATATTATCAACAATTTTAAATATGATTTTATGAGTTTTGAAATGTTTGTTTAATTACATGTGAACTAATAATTTCTATTTGCCAATTATGAAAGGGAAAAAATATGACTTTTGTATAATAATATTTATTTAAAATAGATCATCAACAAATTAAGAAAAATTTGGTTGTTAAATTATTGATGTTAGATAATATTAATGACCGAATTTTTGTCATTAAAAGCGCTTATAATATCTCTTTTTCAAGCTATCTAACGACCAACATAAAACATAACGATGAAAAAATGTGATCGCAAAAAGAGATCTAATGATTTAAATTTTTTTCGTCATTAATGATTTCTGAACGAATTAGAATTTGGTCGCCTACTTTTAATGTCGGAGCTGCTAATGACGGGTTTTTCGATCGTAAATGATCAATAATGACTGGATTATCACTTTTAGCGACTAAATTTTCTTTCGATAAAGACCCATTTTCTTGTAGTGTCTATTCATAGTCAAATTCAATTCATACACTTAGAATTATTATAACTCTCATTAAAAGAACTGCCCCAAGGAGAGCCATTGGAGGATTAGCTTGGAGCTTAAGGAAGAGTCTTCTTCTTCAATCAATTTTTTCTTGAATCTTCTTAATTAGCTAAGGTATGTGAGATTGATTCATGACCCCTTTTAACCATGAAGACCCCAAACTTTTTCACACATGTTTTTATGAAATTGAGTATGAGTCTCGTAGATTGTTGTTTATTTGATATAATTGAGAGATGGACTATGTTTAAATGTTGTTTTTAAATTGATTTAAACCCTAATATGTTAAATTGCATGAATATTATGAAGATTTGAATATGCATTATTCATTTAAAGTATGATTTTAGCATGGGTAATTTAAATTGTAATTTAAATGTAGATTTACTTGAATTTCATATTATATTATTGATTTAAGTTGAATATCTATTGCCTATGCTATTCTCACATCATTTGTGACATATGCATATAAGAGCATTGGTTTTGATGAAAATTATTCAGTGGGTTAAGCCCATATATGTTTATGGATATGGTTTTGATAAAATTATTCGATAGGTTAAGCCCACATATGTTTTGATAAAAGTTTGATAATGACAAGAATGTGATCACATAAATGTCTATGATCTGGCTCTTTGAGCAATTCCGGGTGTTTACACCATTTTGATATATGTGAATGAGCTATTCCTATGTATGAAAAGTACGATATGAAGTATGATTTGGCTTCTGAGCTCAAGTATGAAAGATTATGAAGATTTTTTATTTTTTTTAAGCCTAAAATGATTTGAAATGACTTGTACCTCTTTTAAAAGCATGTGTACGTATATGCATTCTTGTGGGAAGATGACATAGCACCGAGTGAGATTGGAGGTATCAGGGCTAACCCCAAGGGTCCTCTTTCTTTCTCTTGAACCATGTGCCAGCATAGGTATTTTGTATATGGTAACCCTCACCAATATAAGAGGCCCATAAGGAGAAGTATGGTTTACTTTTAGCAAGCATGCCACCTTTTATCCAAGTGTGGGGAAGGCATTGGAATTTCAAATAATAGCTCTTTTGGTCTTATATATCGGTTGAGGTCCCATCCACTCGATATTGAGGTATTATGGCATTGCATATATCACAGAGTTCATAGCATATTGATATATTATTCTTCCTTGTTTATATACTTCCTTCTATAAATGAGCCCTTGTCATCTACCATTGAATATAGGTTTAATGAGTTCATATGCATGGCATGCCTACATATTTAGTACATTAAAAAGTACTAACAAATACTTTTTTCCTATATGATCTAATCATGTAGGGACCAGAGACTATATCCATCCACCTTTTAATGACTAGTTCGGGTTTGAGAAAGTTTTTATCGTAAGTCCTATCTTCTGAGGAAAAGCCATCATTCATCTATCTTATGTTGCTTTCGCTTATGTTATTTTTACTTTGAGGGTGAGTCCAAGACATGTCTTGTCTCCCATCCTATTCTATGGCTAGAGGCATTGTTGGGCAACATATAAACTCTTATACGAGAATATGCTATGTTTTTGCTATATGGGAGATTATGGTTATAGCTATCTATTGAATATGGATATTATGATGTGTATTTATGTTATCATGTGAAAATATGGAAGGTCCTAAGTCCCATTTTGCCCTCATAGAGTGAGTCATACTTGCCCGCCCCTTAGTCCTTATGTGCTATGTATTATGTGAATCCATGCAAATTCATATGCCTACAATATTCCCATAACGTGAGTCATACTTTTCCGTCCCTTAGATTTATATGTTTACTAATTCATTATATGCTTCTGAACAAAAGATGTGAATATGGATACTTTGAGGCTTGTTTGGGGAATCTCAAGTTCCATTCACCATGTCACTCCTAGACCCTAGGTCTGGATCGTGACATAAATTGACTAAGCTTATATTTTAATAGTTTCGTGGGATGACTTAATACCAAATGCATTATTGAGGTTCGGTTCGACAAGGGAACCTTAGTACAAAACCTTTATCTCATTAACTATGTTCCACTGTAGGAGCATTTGCAGACTAGGCTAGTAGATCTATGTAGGGCATTTATGTTATCTGAAGATTAACGTAAGTGACAATGTTCCACCCGAGAAATCGTCTCCCCGAGCCAATATAAGGGGTTATGTTAGATTCCATGTAGTAGCTCACATAGTCTTATATTTTGTTTAAGGTCCGTTCTCATAACTTTATTATTCTAAGGCATGGTTCTGTCACATGTGTTCTCTTGTTGCATTGGCCTTGTTCATATTGAAAGTTCTTCCTTGTGCATGTTTAAGCTTATGTTCATGTACCTTGGTCCTCTACCGACTCATGGATATTTTTCAAGCGTTCGAGTCTAGTAACTTTGTGGTGAGCCCTTAGTTCTGGTCTCTACTATTGTAATTCTTGCTATGTATTTCAGATATTAATGTATATGTTGTCCTTTTGAGACTTTTGCATTCTATTTTGTTTCTGTTGGCATCTTTTGTATTTGATGTAAATCGACCATCACTAATTCTGTCCATCCATCGTTTAGTCGGCATGCTCTACGGACAAATGTTTATGTTTATTTTTTAATGTTGCTTCATTGTCACTTGTTGCCCATAGTCCCCTCCCTGGTTTATTTCTGCAAATGTTCACGGTTATTTCAATGAATGCTTGAGATATTAAAGATGACTTAGATGAGGTGCCTCCAGGTATCTCATTTGCCGTGTGACGATAAGGCCCTAGGTCTAGTCATTACAAACTTGGTATTAGAGTACAAGGATTTAAAATATTCCTCAAATTTCCTTGCATACCACGTTATAAGGTTATGAAGCACGCCACTGTCTTGAGTGAGAGGCTATGAGGAATTTAGGAAAGTGTTCCCTTCTTTATTATTCATGTCGGGCTATTAGAGTTGATTAAGGTTTTCCTATAACTAACGACGGTCTCTTTCTTATTTATAGATCATGTTGCTAAGAAGAGTTCCATACCAAAGAGGCACTCCTGAGCAACAATCCCCTCCACTCCAACAAAATGATATGGTATGTCATGCGGAGTTTAGAGTTGCCTTCACCATGTTGGCTCAAGCATTGGCCAACTAAGCCAATAGGGAGATTGACATTCCGCCCTAAGTGCCTACTATTTCTGCTCATGTTAGAGACTTCATGAGGATGGGCCCTTCATAGTTCTATGGTTGTAAGATGGAGGAGGACCTCATTCATTTTATTGATTAAACCTACCGGATAGTAGTTGTCATAGGATTCCCATCAGAGAAAAATACCAAATTGGTGGTGTACAAACTCAAGGGAGTAGCAAAAATATAGTACAAGCAATGGGCGAATAAGAGAAGCCAAGGAGTGGGTCTAATTGGACGGGAAGAGTTCAAGTGAATCTTTATGATCGATTCTTTTCGATTGAGTTGAGAGAGACCAAAGTCCAAGAATCTATCAACCTCAAGTAAGGGCATGTGAGCTATAGAGAGTGTACCCTCAAGTTTACTAAGCTCTCCAAATATGCTCCTTTTATGGTTTCATATCCAAGGGCCCGTATGAGCAAGTTCATTTATAAACTGAAATAGATAATATATGCAAAAATTCAATCATAGAAATGCGTGAAAACTAGGTTATTTCAAATCAATTACCCATGGTTCCCACAACCCCAAGTTGTGGGTGCTTAGCTACTCCTGGCTAAAGCAAAATACACAAGAATGCATATAATAGACATAGTTGAGAGCTTCACCAATAACAATGAAGGAGATAGACACCACAAGTTGCAAACCCACAAGCTTGATTGATCAACAATGAGTGCAAGGCAAGATTTGAAATCCCCAAAATGGATTTTGCAAGAGAGAACAATAACCTATCCTAAAAACCTAAGAAAATCTTCAAAATGTAATTGTAAATTGTCTACTGGTAAAACTCCATTCAAAAACCTAACTTAAGCTATACATAGTGTTTCCAAAATACCCCTAGAATTTACATAGAAAAGACAGTTGGTAGCTGATAAGTGTCATAGTTACGACTTGTAGAATGACCTACAAGTCATAGTCAGGGTCTCGTATCAGGTTCTTGGCATCTTAGACTAAACTAGTACAACCCATAGGTACGCGTCATTGCTTGGGCTATGACTCGTTTGTTTTTCTCAAAGTCTTTGTCTGGTCTAACATTTTGGCTATCTGTTTCTTGCTATGAGTCCCCCTATATGAGTCATAGTGTATCTTACGACTCATAGGGGTGACTTTCACTTGGCAAATTTTTAATTTTTAGTCTCTGATTCTTGCTACGACACAACCTACGACTTGTAGAGTGAGCTACGACTCATAGGTGGGCTCGTATGACCTATGCTTCAGTAAAATATACAACTTTTCTTCAAAATCATGCCAACCTAACTTTTCTACAAGATTAACATAAAAACACATTAAAACACTAAAAAGTCTCTTTAAAAACTCACAAAATCCCTTGTTAGCCAAGATTAACTTTTCTACAAGATTAACATAAGATTCGATCGATGTCCTCTCATCTAATCAACAAAACCAGACCAAGGGAAAGTTGACTGGGACAATTGGTAATGGCTGGTTAGAACACCATGGTTGACGACCAAGCGCCATGGTGAAATTCGACCTTCACCATCAACAGAGGGCTGGAAGAACCTAAGTTATAGTCCTATATGTGACTCTTTAATTGTAGCGATATTACGTAGGGTAATTGAGTCAACGAACGATGGATAACACAATTCCTAAGTTGTCCCTAAAATTGAGTGTTTTACCATGTAGTAGTATAGTCGTAATTTTACCTTTTTTTTTTAATTACAAACCCCCCCCCCCCCAAATCCCATTTAGAGATTTTAGTTATTGATGCTTGAAATAAAGTGAAGTCTTGTGGTGAAGTCCTGTATTCCCTATGGATTTGACCTTAACCTTTGGTTAGGTTAATTACTGACAATGACCGCTTTCTTGTTGGAGCGTGATAATCAGATATCAGTTACTTCCCCCCAAAGCTTTCCCAGAACACTTTCATACTATTCCAATCTCACTTTCTGATGACCCATCTCACTTTTCAGTGAGTTTTTTTAGCAGGTCCTTCTCTCTAGGGTTTTGGCTTCTCCATTTCTCTCTCAGTGCATCTATTTACCTATCATTCTCTTAATTTGTATGTTTCCTTGGTTAAATCTTACACACTCATGTTATGATATTTGTATATTGTTGAATAATTGTGTGTTTAATGGTAATATTGAATATGCCTATGAGAAAATGATTGTCTAAATGTGAGAATAGCGGTTTCATTGATTAAATATCCCTGGTGTTGTTTTGAATTGTGAAAACACTCTTGTTGGATTGTTATGATGATGAAAATCTTGCCATATCTAAATGTTTATCAAGTTATGAAATGGTTCTATGATGTGTGGTTGATAATGGATTCATAGATGGGTTGGAATTCAGGTGTTGGTGTTTGTTTAGAGTGATCATTTAATGTACCCATGTGTGGATTTGTTTTGAACCCCTTAAAACTCCTATTGTTGTGCGTTGGTGTTCATAATTGTTAGTTTGGGGATCGATTATTTGGGTACTTCTTGAATGTTCAAGGGAAGTGTTGTTTAATTGTTTTAATCATGAATAGATCTTTATGGTTTAAGTTTTGACTTGGGTCAACATGTTTGAGTAATAGGATTGTTTGTGTGCTTGAGATAGTGCTTAGACCTTGCTTTGATGTTGTTTATTTTTAGTTGGAATGATTTTGGTATTTTCTTTGTGAAGGTATAGGCACTACAGGTTTCTATTGTTTTCTTCTACGACGCCTTCATATGACTCGTAGGATGTCCTATGAGTCATAGTGGCCCTTCATAAGGAACAATAATAACCTATGGTTCCTTAGCATTTACCATACGAGACCCACCTACGGGTAGTAGTGTCCACTGTGAGCCATAGTGAGGGACTTGTAGAACCTGTCTTGTGCTTAATAATATTTTGTTATCTGCTACGGCACCCTGCAAGTATGTATGTGGTGCTAATTATGAGTTTGCAGTGTAATTTTCAGGTCCTATGGCCCCGAAGGGTAGAAAAGAAGCTTTTAAAGCTTTGGGGCAAGGGTTGAGTGATGAAGCCTCTGATACCGATCAGTTAGAAGGATCTAAAGAGGTCCATAAAGTCAGGATTGACCCCAAGGAAAATGTGCCTCAAACTGGATCTAGAGCTGCACAGACCCTGATGGAAGTTACTAGTTCCTACCAATTAGATGAGAATGACGATGAAGATGGGCCACGCAACAACCCCTCATGCTAGGAGACAGGTTCATAAGAAGCATCCCAGACCCTATATGATGTTTGACAGTCATAGCCCCTGGTCTCCCCAGCGGTTTCCTCTACTGATCTAAGAAATGTCAGATAGGGAATTGAGGGCATGAAGGCAATCGATGACAAGGGGTTGGAGCTAAAGGGACAAGGAAATACTTTCTGACAATTATATAAGGTGTTGAGGCTGAATGACTTCGAATTGAGTAGGGTGCCAAACTTGGAAGCATGAATTGATCAACATAGACTGAGGTGGCTATTACAGAGGTTGGCTAAGTATGCCCCATATCTAGTTTGAGAGTTCTGCGCTACCTATGCTACTACTATTCTCAAAGATCCTCCCAAGAGGAAGAAAGCCTTGGAGCAGCCTAGGTTGACAGAAGTTTTAGTTTGAGGTCAACTGGTTGATATTTTTGAGGAGACCATCAGGAGGGTTCAGTTTGGGCCAACTCACAAGTTACCACGCTCCACCACAGAGTATGATGATAAGATCAAGAAGATGAGACAGGTAGTGAGTGAGAAGAATGTGCACCTAAAAACTAAGCTCCTTAGGTGGACCGCTAGTCAGATCTATGAAGGAGGTGCTGAGCCTACATGGGTCACAAACCACTCTGATCTAATCGTCAAGTCTCATATTTCATTTTCAGCTAAGTTTTGGTGGCTATTATCTGATCATGCATCAGGACTACTTTCATGGATAATGTGATCACTCTGGAGATGGTTGTACTACTAGAAAGTATTCTAGTTGGCTATGATATAGATTAGGCATTATGGCAGAGAAAATACACGAATGAGTTATACGGACTCAGAGCACATTGCCTTTTCCCATTTTAATACATAGAGTATGCAATGAGGCCAGAGTACGTGTCTCCTTCCACCTAGAACCACATGTAGTGGCCCTGCATACCATGAATCCCAACCTGATTAGGGCTTATGACAATCTGGTGGCCTTCCAGCGAGCATCTTCTCCTCCTATTGTAGATCCTTTTCCCTCAGAGCAACATACTCAAGAGTCGACTCTAGCTACCACAAGCTCTACCCCAGTTGCACCAGAGTAGTCTTAAGCTATTGATACAAAGGCGATGCCATCCTTAGATACACCTCCACCAACACCTTTTACTACTTAGGTCGCCTCCGCAGACTATCCTCTTATGTCTGCTTTTACTTTCTAGGCTTTGGTGAATAGGTTAACGAAGATGGAGCTCTAGATGAGCAGATTGATAAGCCAGATGAAGCCATGGGCTCCTTAGATGATCCACAACATGGAGGAGAGGGTTAGAGCATTCACTATTGATACTGTAGATTAGAGAGTTACTATGGGTGGATTCTCGGGTCAACGCCTTTGAGAATCGGGTTCATAGGAGGCTTGAGAGTGCACGTCCTGCTGACATGGCTGCAGTGAAGAATGAGTTAGCCAAGTTCAAGGCCAATCTGATAAAGACATTAGCAGCCCCAATAGCAGTCTCGGAAGTGGCACAAGAGGGTGATGATATGATCGACTTATTTGATGATTGCCCACATACCCATGGGAAGAGGCCCCTTAGCGAGTGATGACACAACTGTGAGCCAAAAGAGACCTAGGATTGCTGATTAGGTGGCAGAGTTGGAGGAGAAGATTACCGACGAGGTGGTGTAAGACTCCTTGGCTATGGAGGTGATGAGGAAGGATCTGGAGTAGTAGATAGCACAAGGAGCCGGTGCTTGAGCAACATGTGTTTGATATTTTTGGCCCCTCATCCATATTTATGATTTTGGATACTTTGTTCTTATTATTGTTTTCTTTAGGTAATATATTTATTATTGCTTTCATGTGTATTTTACTTTAGATGTTTGGTTTTTATCTACTTTGTTGGACGATTGCTTTTAATATTGGATTTTTATATCTTATATATACATATATACTTTGAGGACAAAGTATCATCTTTTGGGTGTGTGAAGTTATGGACTCGAGTGAAGTATGAGTAGCCTTTAGTCAATAACTTTCCTATTTTTGATCCCAAGATTTTCTTGCCTTGTTTCTTTTTCCTTGTGGATGAGTTTACTTTTTGTTAAACTGACATGTTTAGGTGTTGTAGATAATTTGTATATATATAGTGATTATTACTTTTGGCATGTGCATAATCTTGAATGGTTTGGTTTTACGAATGTCTTTAAGATTAGGCACCCTCAAAATTTTTGGGTTTGTTGGTACCACTGTAATCTTACATATGATTGATTTGACAATGTTTATTCTGATTAAAAAAAGGAAATTTTATGCTTGAAGCATGATATGTGAGTCTATGTTGATTGTGTATGCTATACCATGAGCGTGTGAGCTAATTTTGTCATATTCATGCATTTTGTACTGATTCAAAACTTGCCTTCTTATTCTAAGATTGGATTGGAGATTTGGTTCATTAGGAAAGTATCTTAGGCCATTGTTCTTTAACTTAGTCCACTTTTGCCTAAATGACCTACCAAATGTAGTGGTTTAACCCTTGTTCCAAATATTTGAGCTTTTCATGAACTTGTTCTTTCTTGACACCTAGCTAGCCTAGCCTTGTTTTATGAAATACCATGATGATAGCCATGGTCTATCCTTGAACATGTGAACCTTGATGGAGGCAAAAAACCTAAGTTAAGGGTGGCTACCAAAAGTGGTCCTGGTTTAAGGAATGGATATTATTTACTTCACCTCAGGTTAAAAGTCTAAGTTGAGGATGGCGTATGTTGTGGTATAGTAATGAAAATGAGGTGGTTAGTTGGGAAAGAAAGAAAGAAGGGAAAATTCATGTGCCGGGTGAGAGAAAAATAATGAAAAGTAGCCTTGATTGAAGAGAATAGGAAAATGAGTTTGAAATAAGCCACAACTGAAAAATGAAAACAAAGCACCTGGAAAAGCTTGAAAATGAAGAATAAGGGAGGACATAATGAAAATGGTTGAGTAGTTGAGGTCAAAGTGTTGAAAAATGTGCTTCAAGGATAACTTCTAGTCACTACTTGCCTAAAATACCATACCAAAGCCACATGAGCCTGCGTTACAAGCCTATAAAGTCCTAAAGTGATCCTAATTCAACTAGTCGATAGTCTGGAGTATGAGTATATGGGCAAGCCAATGGTGTTGGTTCTGATGCATGATTTTCATTTGTGAGAGTGAGGATGCTTGCATAGTCCCTAAACTTTGAATGTATTTTTGAGTGAGATGGAGGGACTTCTTTTCTATGAGGACATTCGCATTGTATGACTGGCGTATAACTTGTTCGGTGATTATGAATTATTAATACTCCTTTCCATGTTATAGTTAAATTGTCAGATACATCATTATGTCTTGGTTTACTTGGTAGCTATTCAATCAAGTTTTGAAAATAAGAGTTGGGTGCCT
>JAOTQR010046486.1:0-14924 GCA_025774065.1 Solanum ossicruentum
ATTTCCTTATGAGCTAGACTTGCCTTCCGAGCTAGACGGAGTTCACCCAGTGTTTCATGTATCTATGCTGAAAAAGTTTTTGGGGGATCCACCTTTAGCAATTCCTTTGGAGAGTACGGGTGTGATGGACAACTTATTATACAAAGAAGTTCCAATTCAAATTCCTGATCGACAGGTTCGTAAGCTGAGGAATAAAGAGATAGCCTCCATTAAAGTCCTATGGAGGAATCAATTCGTTGAAGAAGCTACATGGGAAGCCGAGGAAACGATGAAACTCAAATACCTGCATCTATTCGTGCCAAATGATGATGATGTTGAAGGAAATATTCTTATTCTTATCAATTCTAAGTATTCCTTTCTGTTATGTTGATGCCTTATTTTACCCCATTCTCGAGTCTAAGACAGAGATAGATAGATGATGGATAGTGAGAGTTTGATTGTTCCCGAGTGAGGAATAAGATGTATTTCGAGGTTATTTGAGTCCTCGTTCGACCTTTACTCATCATTCGAGGATGAATGATTCCAAGGGGGAGATGATGTAACACCCCGTAAAATTACTAAAATACCCTTAAACTCTATCATGCACACAACGTGTCTTCCCAAACTTTGATGGAAGATTCGAGATCGGATTAGTGATTTTTGTGAAAAATTGAGTCGAAAAATGGTCTCGACTTGGCTCTATCGTGAAAAATGCGATTTATTTTTGTCAAAGTGAGCCTAAAAATAGTGAGATTTTTGCGCCCCTTTCGCAATGCGGAGTGGACGTGGAACCACACTTGTGATTTTTTAAAAAATTACGAAAACTGACAAAATAGCGAAAAAGTGCATTTTTGCACTAGTGCGCGACTTAATTTGGGAAGGGAAATTTTGTCCTTCCCGATATATTTTTATATCCCCAGGTCTATTTTTAAACATATATTTGAACAAAAAAGGTTTTAAACCCATTTTTTCAAGATTTTTACGCTAAGACAGAGAGAAGAAGAGGAGAGAAAGAGTAAGGGTTCCAAGAATCTTTCAAATTTCTTGAAGAAATCTTTATTTCCAGGTATGTAAAGGCTACCCAAAAGCATGAGATTGATCTCCCATGTGCCAATATAGAGTTAGGATAAGGAAATCATATGTAGAAATCTTAAATCATGTTTTCTTGAAATTCTTGAATGTTAGTATTAAATTCTTGGATAGTATCTTAAATTCTTGTTTTAAATCTTTAAACTATATTATTATATACAAGTTTGATGATCATTATGTTTAACTTTTACTGTATATTTTCATTACTATGTGATTGTGACTTGATCCTCAAAATTTCTCTCTGTAAAGACTTGAATAACGAACTTATGGGGATGTCTAGAGCCTTGAATGTCTGAAATTGATGCTTGACTGAGTCTGAGTCTTGAGGTGAGTGTGTTGGTGACTGTGATAGTTGAAATCATTGTTGATAGAGTTGAATGGATATAATTCCCTTAGATTGTATTGATAAATCTTGCCCGTAGAGGTTGGGTGATGAGAGTCTTGATGGATTGATAGATTTATTAGCAAGTTGAGTTCTTTGAGGAGTATTAGCACTGGAATGGGTAAGAGTGAGTCCTGCTCGAACCCATTAACTACGTGGCCAGCGTAGTAGAGGATTGGACTGTGAAAGCGAATGTTTCCTTTGTGACAAAAGGGACTTGATAGACTTTTGGATCCACTGATAGACTCGTCCTTTACCCCGGCAAGGTACTGGATGGATGTGGAAACAACATCACTTCATTGTATCACTACCGGCTCATAGGTAGTGGTTGTTGTTTATAGAAATTCCCAGATAGGTTTCATGATGATAGAACTCCGATGTGATATGGAAGTTTGATGCTTGATAGTTAGTGAGGTGATAGAGTCTCGTCCTTTATATCTGAGGTGAGGCTGAGTAATGGATGGGTGATGATTAAACTATTTCCGTTTTTTAGCCCATTTTACATATAGTACATTCCATGTACTAACACCCCTCTAGCGCTGCATATTTTATGATGCAGATACTATAGACCGAGGACTTCAGTAGCTCGATCGTTGAGGTTTAGAGCTCTTCATTCCTAATAGTGGTGAGTCCTCCCCAGCATTCGGAGGATATTTATTTTTATTGTTGGATAGTCCTTTTTACTTGATATTTGGTAGCCATGACCTGTCATGGTACCGTTTTAGAAGATAGTATAGAGGCTTCATAGTCATAGATGCTGATGTTGATATCAGGATTCTTTTCCCTCTTTCTTTCATCCCTTACATTTGAGATTTCATTATCTATTCCATTTCCTTATCATAGACTGATGATTGATAGTATGAGCCCATTGATGGGATAGCACTTATTATCATTATATCATTTCTATTCCGCTGATGAATTGACTGAACGATGACAAAGATATTGAGTAGTCCGCTTGGGGTCTAGCAATAGTCTCCGAGTGCCAGTCACGTCTAGGGTACCCTCTCGGGGCGTGATATTAAGGATAAAAATGAAATTTCAAAATTAAATTATTTCTAATTAGAGTAAGGTAACATTCTTTTTGGTACAGGCCAAAAAGGAAGGGATGCCATATAAAATGGGACACAAGGGGATAGTTTAATTTTTTTAATTTTTCGTATTGTTCAAAATAATTGAATTATTCAAAGTTCAAGATGGATCATGTTTCAAAATGTTTTCATATTTGACTTTTCAATTCTTGAAATTTTATATTTTCTAGGAGATGAATTACACTACTTGCTAAGCTATATTTATAATTCCACAAAAGGCAATAGTGAAAAGCGCGATTTAAAATATGTCCTTAAATATTTTTCTTAATATGCGTATACTGCCTCACAAATTAAGCTATGAAATAGAGAAAAATATTATATTATTATTTGTTGTTGTTTGTAATGACCTCATCAATAGTCATTTTGTAAATTCTTAAGGAATAGAGAAAGCATTATATTATTATATTCGAGCCGACCATGCTCCTAGCGTAATTTGACCATTTGGAGCAGATGGAATCGTCAGAATTTCATTTTGAGGTTATCTTTCAAGAGTTTCAACCAAAAAACATTCGAACTCCAGAAACTCCAAAACATAAAAACTAGTATAAAAACCAAATAAACTACCAGACAATTGAACTATCAGCGCAAGTAAGTCATAAATGACTTGGGTCGTTATAGCAAAGCTTTAAATGCTAAAAAGAGGGCGAAGTAGATAAATAGACCTGGAGGCTCATTACACTTAACAACGGGCCATAATTTAATCCATGACCCATAGCTTGAGTTCGTAGAAATCAAGTTTGAAATTTTTGCTAGGAATGTCTCCGGTAAAATGGTCATATAACTTTTACTCTGGACTAGAATTAAGGCAATTCTGGTGGTGCTGAAAAGAAAACTCATAGATATTTATTTAATAGCTCATGATCAACATGACTCTTTATATTCTGAGAGATATGATCATTTGAAATTGACCCTTGAATAAACTAATGTGAAAAACTTAGCCAGTAGAAAGGCTATGGACTCGAATTAGTACTAACACTCGATAAACTTTCCAGAATATCCCTAGAAAAGAGATGTACACATAATGCGTTTTTCCATGCTCCGATGGCAAATCCAAGATCGAATTTGTGATCATCACGAAAAATTGAGTAGGAAAATGGTCTTGATTAATTTTTAAAGCAACCAGATCAAAAGATAATTTTTCACTGCGAAAACGCAAACCATTGAAGGTCTGCGATAGAGGCGTGATGCGCCTCCATCGCGGACCAACACTTGATTTTATTCCAAAATTTTTTCTATGGGATTAGAAAGCTCGTTCAAAGAATTTTTGGTAAAAAATACCAAAAATAAACCCTGTCCGCATCGCGGATCCCATGTCCTGAGACAAACTTTTTCTAATTTTATGAGGGCCATTCTAGACCTTTCTAAACCCCTTCTGGACCTAATATATGATCAAAATGAGTCGTTTTAAGCGTAAAAAGGGTTTTAAACCCTATTCTAAGTCATTTCTAAGTTCTTGAAAAAGACTAGGTCTAAAGAGAATATAAGAGCAGTAAAGAATTGAGGAGTTTTAAGAGAGTTCCTTGAGGTTGATTGTCCAAAGGTTCAATCCAGACATATAAGGCTAAACGAAAGCATGAGATTGTTCTCCTATATGCCCCATAGATGGTCATAGAAGGATTGAAAGTGCATGAGTCTCCATACATGTTTTCTTAAAGTATTATCTTCATTAATTTCTTGAAAGCTATATTACTTACATGTATTTTAATATGTTGATAATCACCATAAACTTGTTTTCTTGAATTGAACACTTTTCATGAGATATTGTATAACCCTATATGTTAAGTTTTGAAAGCATGCATGAATGAATCTAGGGACTGAGTCTAGATCCATGATTTGAGAATATCGATTGTGATTATGATGTGAAAATGATGAAGAGTTGATGAAACTTGGTAGTCCTTGAGTATCCACAAATAATCTCTAATGATTTGTCAATTTGATTTTTTCCTAATGATTTATCTAAGCCTTGAGCTACTAATTGAGAGTTGCATTAATGAGATGATTAGAGTCCCTATGATACTGATTGAATGATGTGTCCTTCCACGAGGCTGATTGAGATGATTTGATTGGAATGATTATCTTATGAGCATTGAGTTTTGGGAGGAGTATCGAGCACTAAAATGGGTAAGGTAAAACCAATTCGCACTCATTAACTATGTCGTCATGCGTAGGTGAGGATTAGAACCATCATAATACATTGATGTTCCCTCTTTATAGAGTCCCTGAAACAATAAAGGACTTGTTGATTTGCTAGGGTCCCTAGTGGATTCGATTCATTCTCTACCTGGTAAGTACAAAATGACTATGGCAACAACTACGGCTTGTTGTATAATCATTACCTCAAGTGATTGTTATCGGATAAGAGAAACTCCCAGAAAGTTCTCACATTGTGTACTGTGAGTCGTGATGAGATGAGTTGAGTTGAGTTGAGTTCCTTTGAGATGAGTCTGATTTGATTGATTAGGTTTGAGTGGTTTGATTGGTCACTTGTCTACTCTTTATTCTTGCTTGTCACGACCCAAGCCTAGGGCCTTGACATGACACGGCAAATGAGAACCCAAAGGGACCCCTAACAAGCCTCTAAGCATATCATTTACACATCCTTGATGGCAGAAGCAATTAAACATCATCAAGAGAGGACAAATAAGGATAAAGGGACTAAGAGAAGCCTTTGATAGCATAAAACATGAAAGAGTCAAATCTTAAAGCATAAGCACATCATTTGTTCCAACAACACCTCTAAACATAGATTTGAGCGGGGCCATGACATTTTCTGGGCTCACCCTCACAGTATCAAGAGTTCAACATAAAAAGTAAACAAAGCAAGAGTAGCAAAGCTAGCGTCCCTGAACTTGAGGACTCACCAAAGCTTATCTTCGAGGTGCCAAAACTAGTCCCGTGGAGGATGATCGTGAGGAGCTTCAGTTCCTACATGGTAACATCATATTGGCATAGAGTATACATTAGTACGTTTGAATGTACTAAGTATGTAGGATGCAATGCAACAAGAGATAGGCGACATAGTTGAAATGCATAGTCATAATCAAGGGATAGGTATAATAACAACATGACGTACATGATTAGTGCTTCAAGTAAAACATGCTTCTAAAATTTATAACCTGAGAATATAGATTACATGTGTAGGAAGAGACCACCATCATAGACCCAGGAAACTAGTACTTGGAATCCAAGGGATATCACCTCCTTGGAAGGTGATTGAGGAATCTACCCCTCAATTGGTAGATGGGCATGTCACCCCACATCATAGTGACCAAGGTATATACCCCTTAATATGGTAGATGGGTATAGCACCCCCATCAAAGTGGTCAAGGTATATACCCCTCAATATGCTAGATAGGCATAACTCCCCTCCATCAAAGTGGTTGAGGCAAGTCACCCCCTCAAAAAGGTGTGGTCAACTTGCAACACTATAGATACTTTTCATGAATTTAATACGTACATGCAATTCCTTCAACATCATAAGGTCACTTGACTCATAAGTCATACAATAGGTCATCAGTAACTCAAGAATCCTTAACCGGACATTTTGTCAAACACTTGGCAGATGTATAGTGTTAGTTCAAAATTATGCAATTCAAGAATGAAATCATATGAGAAAACTCAAGGTAGATAAACCTACCAACACTTGGTAACATCCTTATGCAAGCTACATTGAAACCCCTTTTCAATTCTCATGATAGATCATAGATTCATAACTTAAAACATACATAAAAAGTCAACAGTTTATGAAACCCCAACATAGTTTTATTTTCAACTTCATAATGAGAGATAGCCATAGATAAATCAACTTGAAAACATGCAATTTACTTAAAGGAAGGTTGGGCACCATGGGTGAAAGAACCCACTGGTTGAAACCCACATACCTTAAATTTGGGGATTCCGTTGATGAAGATTTGAATGAGAATATGAAGCTTGAATGAAGTTCTTGAGATACGTAAATGAGTTTGGGACACTTGAATTGGATGAAATATTTGGCTAAGTGTTAGAGGGTTTTGAGAGTGTCTTGAGTGATATGGAGTTGAAAAATGACTAAGTATAGATGTTTTTATACATGAGAGGGCGTGAGGATATGAGCCCAAGGCCCTTGGGCCAAAATAGGAAAATTGGCAAACAAATATACCTCTCCTTACCCCTGGAGGGTCGCGCCTTGGGCGCGGATCATCTTTGAAAATCATAATTTTTGAATAATTATTTTTCACTATAGTTTCTCTAAAATCAGTGTTATACCCATTTATTTCTCAATTTGCTCCCTAATTACAAATATGAAGTCGAATTTTTGATATCACGCATGGATTTTGAGATATATCAAAATTACGATTATAGCATTTTTTAGGCACATTTTCGGGCATTTTTAGGGTGTTTCAATATCTCTCGCTTGGGAACAATTATCCCCGAATGTCAATGAAACGTACATAAGAGAAGCAATCATGAAGAATTCATTCCAACATAAATGCGATAAATACATTTAAACATCAATTCAGAAATCTCAACATAAGCGTCAAAATCACCATAAACTTGTCAACATAAACATGAATTCATGGAAATGACATAAGGGCTGAAACTTAAGACTTGAAATCATATTAGGGATATAAATTAGTAGCTTCGGCTTGTGTAGAATAGAAGAGGTAGGGATATCGCTTTTGCATGTCTGCCTCAGCTTCCCATGTGGCACTTTCAACTTGTTGGTTCCTCCAAAGGATCTTAACAGAAGCTACATCCTTGTTTCTTAATCTCTTCACTTGTCTATCCAAAATTTCGATCGGAACCTATTCATAAGTTAAAGTATCCTCCCCCACACCCACAACATCCAATGGTACAATGGCACTTGAGTCACCCACAAATTTTCTTAACATAGATACATGGAAGACCAGATGAGCCATATTCATTTCAATGGGAAACTCCAACTCATAGCCCACTTTACCAATCCTCCTCAACACTTTATAAGGACACATAAATCTTAGACTCAATTTACCTTTTTTGCTAAACCGGACCATATCCTTCATAGGCGAGACCTTTAAATAGACTCAATCACCAACTTTAAATTCAAGATCCCTTGTCCTCACATTGGACTACGAATTTTGTCTACTTTGGGCTGTTTTCAACCTCTCCCTTATTAAACTCACATTCTCCAAGGCCTCCATGACTAAATCCGGACCCAACAAAGCCATCTCCCCTACCTCGAACCATCCAACCAGGGATCTACAACGTACACCATAGAAAGCCTCAAAAGGAGCCATACCTATGCTTGAATGATAACTATTATTGTAAGAAAACTCAATGAGTGAAAGATGCTCATCGCAACTACCCTTAAACTCCATAACACAAGCTCTAAGCATATCCTCAAGAGTTTGGATAGTTCTTTCAGCTTGACCATCTGTTTGAGGGTAAAAGGACATGCTAAGCTTAACTGTGGTACCAAGACCTCTTTGGAAGGAACTCCAAAAGTGAGAAGTGAATTGAGAACCAGGATCCGGTATGATAGACAAAGGCATCCTGTGCAATCTAACCAACTCATGAATGTACAACTTAGCATAATCTTCGGCACCATAAGTAGTCTTAACCAGTAGGAAATGAGCCGATTTTGTGAATCTATCAACCACAACCCAAATAAAGTCAAAATGTTTTCTAGTCTAAGGTAACTCAACCACAAAGTCCATGTTGATTTCCTCCCACTTTCAAGTAGGAATATCTATATCTTGGGATAGGCCACCCGACCTTTGAAGTTCGGCTATAACTTGTTGGCAATTATGACAATTGGATACAAACTTAGAAATGTCTCTCTTCATACCACCCCACCAAAACACTTCCCTCAAATCTCTATTCAACTTTGTAGAATCGGGGTGAATAGAATAAGAAGAATTATGAGCCTTATCTAAAATCTTCTTTCTCAAGTCATCAATACTAGGCACACACAACCTTCCTAGACATTATCTCCACCTTGGGAGATAACCTCCACCTTACCATCTCTCACCAAGGCCTTCAACTCTAACAAGGTGGGGTCAAGATCTTGCTTTGGCTTTACCTCCTCAATCAATGAAGATTTAGAACCATCAACAATAATTACACCACCATTATCAACCTATTCCAACCTAACCCCCAATCTAGCCAACCGATGGACCTCCCTAGCCACCTCTTTGCTACCATAACCAACATGGGCTAGGCTACCTATAGACACCTTACTTAGAGCATCAACCACAATATTCGCCTTACTGGGATGATATTGTACACTCATATTATAGTTTTTAAGGAGCTCTAACCACCTTTTTTGTTTCAAGTTAAGATCTTTTTGAGTGAACACATATTGGAGACTCTTATGATTGATAAACACATCAACATGAACCCTATACAAGTAATGACGCCAAAATTTTCAAAACAAATATCATGACGGCCAATTCAAGATCATGGGTAGGATAATTTTTTTCACTTACCATAAGTTGTCTAGAGGCATAAGCTATCACCTTACCATTTTGCATCCAAACACAACCCAAACCAATTCTCGAGGCATCGCAATACATAACAAACCCTTCCGGTAGGGACAAGATAGGAGCGGAGATAAGCTTATCTTTCAAAATTTGGGAACTCTTCTCACATTCATCGGTCCACACAAACTTTGCCTTTTTTTGGGTCATCTTAGTCATAGGAGAAGCAATAAAAGATAACTCATTCACAAAACTCCGATAATAACCTGCTAAACCCAAGAAACTTCTAATATCTGATGGAGTCAAAGGTCTAGTCCAGTTTCTAATCACCTCCATCTTCTTAGGGTCCACCTTAATGCCATCACCTGACACCACAGGACCTAGAAAAGCAACCTTTTAACCGAAATTCACATTTTTCATATTTAGCATACAACTTCTCCTCCCTCAAGATTCGCAAAACCACCCTCAAGTGATCCATATGCTTCTCCTCCCTATGGGAATAGATCAAAATATTATCAATAAAAACCATAAAAAATAAATCAAGATAGGGTTTAAAGGCCTTATTCATAAGATCCATGAAGATAGCAAGTGCATTGGTCAACCCAAATTAGCACAAACTCAAAGTGCCCAAACATAGTCCGGAAGGCCGTCTTGGGAATGTCACATTCCCTCATTTTCACTTAGTGATATCCGAACTGAAGATCAATCTTAGAGAAGTGACTAGCCCCTTGAAGTTGGTCCAAAAGATCATCAATCCTTGGTAGAGGGTACTTATTCTTTTATCACGACCCTATTAAGTTGTCGATAATCAATACACATTCTAAGAGAACCATCCTTCTTCTTCACAAACAATACCGGTGCACCCCAAAGTGATTAACAAGGCCTTATAAAACCTTTTTCCAACAAATATCTCAATTGCTCTTTCAATTCCTTTAGCTCCGCCAGGGCCATACGGTAAGGGGGAATAAAAATGGGTTGAGTGTCAGGAAGGGTCTATACCAAAATGTATTTTCCTTTCGGGAGGAGCACCGGGAAGCTTATCGGGAAAGACATCAAGACATTAATTAACCACCGAAATCGACTCTATGTGAAGGACTTTGGACTCAACATCTCTAACCCTCACAAGATGATAGAGACACCCCTTAGAAATCAACTTTTGGGTTTTAATGCAAGAAATGAATCTATCTTTGACCATCACATCATGTCTCTCCCACTCAAGGAGAGGTTCATTAATGAATTGGAATTTGATGATACAGGTTCTACAATCAATAGAAGTATAATATGCATGCAACCAATCCGTCCCAAAAATGACATCAAAATCCACCATATATAAATCAACAAAATCACAAGGAAAGATTTTATGCAAAATGAAAATGGGACAATTCTATTGACCCTTCTAGTAATAATGAATGCGCCAATGGGAGTAGATACTTCATAAGGCTCAGACAATAATTTTAGTTTAACATGGAGCTTTTTGGAAACAAAAGGAGAAATAAACGAAAGAGTGGCACCCGGGCCTATCAAAGCATACACATCAAAAATAAAAAACCTTTAACATACCCGTGATGACATCGGGCACCTCATCCATCCCTTGTCTCCCTTAGAGAGCATATAATCAGTTTACCCTAGGGGCATCCTCTTTGTTGGCCTCCTCTCCCCTTTGGACCCGCATTTGTACCTTGGCCTTGTTGACGACCATCTCTATCCTTGTTGAGAATACGAGAAAAATCCATCACCTTATGACCCGCTTCACCACAACCATAACAAGCATTAGTGCCCTTCAAATATGGGTCATTATAGCCTCTACCACATCTTGGGCACATAGTATTAGGCACCACGCTACCACCACCTCGGACCCTTGGGTTACCTTCTATTAGGAGCATTAGAAGAACCTTGGGCTTGATGAAACTGGCCATCCTTGGGACTTTGGAATCGACCTTCAAAATGGGCCCTCTTGCCCTTACCACTTCTCTTTTTTTAAAGCATTTTCCTCTCCAATTGTTCGGCATATGTTATGAGGCGGGAAAAATCCATATCACTTACCAATATGGTTGTTCGACACTTTTCATTGACCAAGTCAGACACACCTGATACAAACTTATTCATCCTAGACCTCGATTCGGCCATGAATTGTGAAGCAAGCTTTGAGAGTTGGTTGAACTTGAGGGCATACTCCCTCACACTCATGGACCCTTGCTAGAGATTTATAAATTTCATTATTTTGGCCTCCCTTAGCTATATCAGAAAGAACCAGTTTAGAAATACAACTGTGAACTCTTCGCAATGAATGACATTATCGTTCCCCTTCTTCACCTTCCATTGGGTGAACTAAATTTGAGCCACCCCTTGAGTTGGTAGGCCTTCAACTCTGCATTCTCCTCTAATCTAACCCCCATAATAGACAACACTTTATACACTTGATCAATAAATTCTTGAGGATCCTCATCCATTAGACCCATGGATCTCCGGTGAGTTCATTCTAGTAAAGTCTCTCACCATTGAGGCTAGAGTAGAAGAATGATAAGAGTGGATCCCTTAATTGATTTAGTTGGCCATTGCATGAGCCGACATGGTAATAACATCCTGGAACTCTTCATGAGCCACTCCCCCATCTTGGGGAGCTTGAGGAGTGGGAGGAATCGATTCTTCCTCGGGTGTATGAGCTCTTCTTCCTTTTGGGATCAGCATAATCTAGATTAGAACATTCATTAGGTGAAAACCTTACCTTAACTTCTATAGCACGATATAGATCATGAAGAAGGAAAATATTTCCTAAAACACCTCATAGCCTCTTACTCATAGTTGTGGTGCACTTCACAACAATGAATAAGACTCTAATGGACGTTGTATGTTGGATTCTGAGGACCATTAACAATCTAGTACTATGATACCTAGTTTTTTTCATGACCCAAACCTAGGGCCTAGATGTTAAATGACGAATGGGAACCCAAAGGCACCCAAACAAGCCTCTTAGGTATCACTTACACATCCTTGGTCGTAGAAGTAATGAAATATCAACAAGAGAGTATAAATAAGGATAAAGGGACTAAGGGAAGTCTTTGATAACATAAAATATGAAAGAGTCAAAGCTCAAAGCATAAGTACATCATTTATTCCAACAACAACTCTAAATATAGATTTGAGAGGGGGCCAAGACACTTTCCGGGCTTACCCTCATAGTATCAAGAGTTCAACATAAAGAGTAAACAAAGCAAGAGTACCAAAGTTAGCGTCCTCGAACTTCATGACTCACCAAAGCTTATCTTTGAGATGCCAAAACTAGCCACGTTGAGGATGATTGTGAGGAGCTCCGGTTCCTATATGGTAACATCATGTAGGCATAGAGTATGCGTTAGTACTTTTGAATATACTAAATATGTAGGATACAATACAATAAGAGATAGGCAACCTAGTTGAAATGCATAGTCATAATCAAGGGATAGGTATAATAACAACATGGCATGCATGATCAATGCTTGAAGTAACACATGCTTGTAAAACATATAACTTGAGAATATATATTACATGTGTAGGAAGAGACCACCATCATAGACCAAGCAAACTACTACATGGAATCCAAGGCATATCACCCCCTTGGAAGGTGATTGAGGTATCTATCCCTTAATTGGTAGATGGACATATCACCCCCTATCATAGTGACCAAGGTATATACCCCTTAACATAGTAGATGGGCATAACACCCCCATCAAAGTGATCAAGGTATATACCCCTCAATATTTTAGGTGGGTATAACACCCCCCATCAAAGTAGTTAAGGTATATACCCCTCAATATGGTAAATAGATATAGAACCCCTTATCAAAGTGGTTGAGGCATGCCACCACCTCAACAAGGTGTGGTCAACTTGCAACACTATAGATACTTTTCATGAATTCAATATATACATGCAATTCCTTCAGTATTATAAAGTCACTTGACTCAGCCATAGATCATCAATAACTCAAGAATCCTTAACCGGACAATTTATCAAACACTTGGCGGGTGTAAAGTGCTAGTTCAAAATCATGCAATTCAAGAGTGAAACCACGTGAGAAAACTCAAGGTAAATCAACCCACCAACACTTGGTTATACCCTTATGCAAGCTATATTGAAACCCCTCTTCAATTTTCATGATAGATCATAGATTCATAACTCAAAACATGCATAAATTCGGGGATCCCCAACATAGTTTTATTGTCAACTTCATAATGAGAGATACCCATAGATAAAACAACTTGAAAATATGCAATTTACTTAAAAGGAAGGTTGGGCACCATGGGTGAAAGAACCCAATGGTTGAAACCCACATACCTTAAATTCGGGGATTCCCTTGATGAAGATTTGAATGAGAACTTGAAGCTTGAATAATGTTCTTGAGATCCGAGTTTGGGACACTTGAATTTGATGAAATATTTGGCTAAGTGTTATAGAGGGTTTTGTGTCTTGAGTGATATGGAGTTGAAAAATGACTAAGTATAGGTATTTTTACGCATAGGAGGGTATGAGGCTATGACCCCAAGACCCTTGGGCTGAAATAAGAAAACTGGCAAATAATTATACCTCTCCGCGCCCCTGGCGCGTTGCGCCTCAGGCGCAGATCGTCTCTGGAAATCATAATTTTTGAAAAATTATGTTTCGCTACGGTTGCTCTAAAATCGGGGTTATACCCATTTCTCACTCAATTTTCCCCCTGATCATGAATATGAAGTCGGATTTTTGATATCACACACGAATTTTGAGATATATGAAAATTATGATTATGGCCATTTTCGACACATATTTTCAGGCATTTTTGGGGCGTTTCATTGCTTTAGATAGACACTTGACATGTTGATTGGTTATTATTTGTAGTTGATGTTGTTCCATATTGTTCTACCTGTTTTTGTTTCATTCAGCTATTTTACATACCGTACATTCCATGCATTGACACCACTCGGCGCTGCATCATTTTATGATGAAGATACAAGGATTAGGAATCGTTAACAGGCGCATCGTTGAGGATCTGAGCAGTTCAGCTGATTTGGTGAGCCTCCTTTACTTCTGAGGGTGATTAGTTATTTTCATCTTGTTTACTAGAGTTAGACATTTCTGTTAGCTTTATTTTTTTTCGAGGCAGCCATGGGTCTGTCATTGGCACCATATGATAGTGATAGAGGCTTAATAAACTAGAGTCGAATGTTGATGTTAAGACTTGTTGAGCTATTTTCTTCCTACTAGTCTTTTATTTGTAATATTATTTCGAGACTAGATGTGATGTGCCTATTACTTTCCTTTGTCTTCTCTTAATTGTCTAGAGGTTGTTGATTGAATGAATATAATGAGGCCAAGTAGTTCACTTGGGGACTATCAATATATACTTCCTATCTATATAGATGCGCGCGCGCGCACACACACTACACACACACCTAAACTATCACTTATTAGTTTGAAGAATCACACCTCTTTTTTATTCCGCTCTTACCATGATGTTTGTAGGACACTCTTTTATTTTTATAAAAAATGCCGCATCACATTCCATATGGACAAAATATTTCACCTTAAAGAAAATGAATTATAGTATTAGTATAAAGTTAAATATTCAGGTATTATTAATTTTAAAAATTTATAAAATAAAATATAAAATATTTTTCTTATTTCACTCTACCACTTCCTTTCTCATATCCTCCACCCCACCTCCGAACTAGCCAGTGCTTTACATTTTTTGTTTATAAAATATTTTTCTCATCTACTCCAGCCCTGCGTAGCCCCTCCACTCCCGCTCACAACAATCCTCATCCTTTTATTTTTTAAAAACATTTTTATAAAATATTTTTTAATAAAAATTCAAACTTCATCTCCTCCTCTATTCTTCCTAAAAAAAATTGATATTTTTTTATTTTAAAAATAAATAAAATTCTATCCCACCCCATCTAACCCTCCGTTCTTAATTTATTTTTATCTTATATATAT
>JAOTQR010046497.1:0-14923 GCA_025774065.1 Solanum ossicruentum
AATTGGGATGATTATGTTTATGCAGGAGTAGGTGTCCCTAACGGGCACAGGTCACGGCCCTCGGTGGGGTCGTGACAGTTATGGTTGTGGTAAGATAGGTCACAATCTATCTGAGTGTCTAAATATGGCAAACAAAGTTCAAGAAGGCCGTCCCCAAGGACAGGTTATTCCTCATGGTCAAGGGCATCAAATGGTGAAACAAAGTGGTATTCAGTGCAATAACAGATTTTACGCCCTTCATGTTAGGCAAGAGATGGAAGAGACTTCTGATATAGTTACTAGTATGTTGAAGGTCTTTAACTTTGATGTGTACACATTGCTTGATCTGAATGCCAATTTATGTTTTGTCACTTATTTCCTAGATACTAAGTTTGATATAAGTCATGAAATATTGTCAAAACCATTCTCAGTTTATACTCCCATGGATGAGTCAGTTGTAGCCCGAAGAGTCTACCAGAGTTGCCTCGTGTGAGTATTGCATAAAGTCATTCCTTGCAATCTTATTGAGATTGAGATATTTGATTTTGATGCACTCTCATGATGGACTGGTTGCATTCTTCTTATGCCTCTATAGAATGTAGGACTCGTGAGGTCAAATTTTAATTCCTGGATGAGCCTATTTTTAAATAGGTAGATAGTGACTCTGAAATGCCCCAGAAATGTGCCTCGGAAATGGCCATAATCGTAATTTCCTTAAATCTCAAAATCTGTACACGATATCAAAAATTCTACTTCATGTTCATGATCAGGGAGCAAAATTGAGTTGAAATGGGTCTAACCCAAATTTTAGAGGACCTATAGCGAAATTTCATTTTCGTAAAATTTTCTTATCCAGTGTGCATCCGTGACCAGACTGCGATGCGGACTGCGCACGAATTAGTGTACTTTTGTCCTTCGCGATGGCTCCGCAATGCGAAACTATCGAATTAGTGTACTTTTGTGCTTCGCGATGGCTCCGCAATGCGAAACTATCGCGGAGTAGTGTTAATACTTCCTTCATTTTTTTATTTTGGCCCAAGGGTCTTGGGGTCATAGCCCCATGCCCACCGATGCGTAAAAACACCTATACATATCCGTTTTTCAACTCTATATCACTCATGACACTCTCAAAACCCTCTCCAAGACTTAACCAAATATTTCATCCAAATTCAAGTGTTTCAAGCCTAATTCCGGATCTCAAGAACTTTATTCAAGCTTCAAGTCTTCTTCAAGTCTACATCAAGAAAACCCAAATTTAAGGTATGTGGGTTTCAACCACTGGGTCCTTTCACTCATGGTGCCTTATCTTCCTATTTTATGAAAATTGCATTTTTTCAAGTTGTATTATCTATGAGTATCTTTTATTGAATTATTAGGATGAAATATGTTTGGGTTTTATGAAATGTTGATTAAATATGCATGTCTATATTCTCAAACTTATACTATGAGTTGAAGTTGTCTATTGAGATTATGTATGTTTTGAGCTATGAAACTATGATCTATTATGAGATTTGATGGATGTGTTTTAAGATATTTTACATGAAGATTTTACTATGTGTTGGTGGGTTGATTTACATAGAGTTTTCTCATATTATTTCACTTTGAATTGCATCATTTTGAACTAGTATTGCACACCCACCAAGTATTTGATAAAATGTCTTTTCAAGGATTCTTAAAGATTATTGATGATCTATTGCATGATTTTACTAGTCTCGGTTATTGATTAGTTATTGAGTTCTTATGCTAACGATTATGCTCTGATGAATTATAAAGCCTACTAGACGGGGTTATGAACTATATTATATGCCTTACCCTCTAGTATAAGGACAATTTCTACATGAAGGGGTCATGAACTATGTTATATATCTCACCCTTATGTATGATCAATACTACTTGCTATCTTATCTCATATGAAGGGGTTATGAACTACACAGTATTTCTCACTCTCATATGAGATTTAATGTTATATATTCACACGTGGGGTTTATGAACTATGTGGTACACCTCACCCTCATATGTGATTCAATATGTTGTATTATCTTATGCTTACATGTAGGGGTTATGGCCTATGCTACTCCTTTACCCTCATGTACTACACATTACGTTCTAGAAGAGGTTATGACCTATGCTATATCGCTCACCGTCTAGTACAAGGTAGTTGGATGATCTATTTATGTTACTTTATGGTGTTAAACAAGATTTGAAAGTATGATTATTCTTAATCATATTCATCCTATGCATTGATTACACATGGCATATTGAGTTTGTGTTCATTGAATATGATTAAGCATCTTGTCATTATGGCTTATGATTCTTGTTGCATTGTATCCCGCATACTTAGTACATTCAAACGTACTAACATATACTCTATGCCTATATGATATTATGATATAGGGACCAGAGCTCCATTTGATCATTCTCCCTCTCCTCATGGCTAGTTGCTTCTTGTGAAGAAGATAAGCTTGGTGAGTCCTCAACTTCGAGGACACTATCTACTTTCTCTTGCTATCTCTAAGACTTCTTATATTAAACACTTGATATTATGAGGGTGATCTCAGATAGTGTCTTGGCTCCTGCTCTATTCTAAGTTTAGAGGTGTTGTTAGAACATTATGATGTATTTATGATATAAGCTTGACTCTCTATGTTTCTATGATATCAAAGGCTTCCCTTAGTCCCGTTTCCCTTTTATTATCTCTTGTTATTGTTTACTTTGCTTCCATGACCAATGATGTGTGATTGATATGATAAGATACTTATTTGGTCCTAGTCGAGTTCTCATTCTCCATGTCACGTCTAGGCCCTAGGTTTGGGTCGTGACAGACTCAACATTCAAAGGTCAGTTCATATCATATCTCAATTTTCAAGGGGTGTATCTATCACATAGTAAGGGTTAGGGATGTGGATTCTAAGTTTCCTACTCTTGACTCAATTCCTATTGTGAATGGGTTTTTGGATGTCTTTTTTGAAGATTTTCTAGTATTCCTCCCGCAAAGAAAGTGGAATTTGGCATAGATCTTCTTTCCAATACACAACTTATCTTCATTTCTCCTTAACGAATGACCTTGGCAAAGTTAAAGGAGTTGAAGTATCAGTGAAGGACTTTCTAGAAAAGGGTTTCATCAAATTGAATATTTCACCATGGGGTGCTTTGATATTGTTTACGCGCAAGAAGGATGGGTCGCTATGTGTATAGACTATCATCAGTTGAACAAGGTGACTATATCTACTACTGAGGATAGATGGTTTGTTTGATCAAATTCAAGGAGCTACACATTTCTTCAAAATTAATCTTCATTTTGGCTATCGTCAATTGAGAGTGAGCAAGTGTAATATTCCTAAGATAGCTTTCCAGACAAGGTATGGTCATGTCGAATATTTGGTTATGTCATTTGAGTTAACTAATACTTTGTAGGTATTTATGGACCTTATGAATTCGGTATTCAAACCATAAATTGATGCTTTTGTGGTGGTCTTCATAGATGATATTCTAATTGACTCCCACAGTAAGGAAGAGCATATAGATTATTTTGAGGGTCATGCTTCAGACTTTGAGGGATAAACAGTTCTTTGCAAAATTCAGTAAGTGTGAGTTTTGGCTGAAAGAGGTGGTCTTTCTTGATCATGTGGTATTAGGTGAGGGTATTAAGGTTGACCAAAAGAATACTAAAGCGGTAAAAATTAGCCTAGACCATTATTTTCTTAAGATATTAGGAGCTTTTTGGATTTGGCTGGCTACTACCAAAGGTTTATTAAGGGGTTCTCATCCATTGCTGCACCTTTGGCAAATATGAGTAAAAAGAAGGCAAAGTTTCAATGGTCATATGAATATGAGAAAAATTTCTAAACTTTGAAGGATCCTCTTACATCGGCTCATATTTTGACACTACCAGAAGTCTTAGATGGATTTTTAGTGTATTATGATGCTTCTTATGTTGGTTTAGGCTATGTTTTAATGCAAAATGGCAAGGTCATAACATATGCTTCGAGACAACTAAAAGTGCTTGAGCAGAATTATCCAACCCAAGGCCTTGACTTGGCAATTGGACTTTATGATAGGTTTTTCCTCTACTCGAAAGCAACATGACTCTATTTGGGTGGTTGTGGATAGAATACCAAGTTGGATCATTTCTACCTTTCAAGATTACTTTCAATTCCAATAATTACACTAAATTGTACATTCAAAAGTTAGTGAGATTGAATGCCGTTGCATTGTTTATCATATCAAATTATGGTATCCAATTCACTTCTCACTTTTGGAGGTCATTTCAGAAAGGACTTGGCACCAAGGTGAACTTGAGTACCACTTTTCATCCTCAAATTGATGGATAAGCCAAAAGGACAATCCAATCCCTAAAGAACATGGTGAGGGCTTTGATGTCTCCCAAGCTACACCTCCTTTTCGAAGGTTAAAGCGGTCATTGTCAAGATATATAACCTGAACAGTTTAGAGTCGAACCTATACGAATATAGTAGACTTAGAGTAATTTCAAGCAATTTGAGTTGATTAACCTACTATCTCCGCAAATGTGGAGGGGGGTTATGAAACTGTAGAAAGATATCCTAAACTAAGACAAGTATGTGAAACCAGTAAGAAGAGTGACTAGGGTGTAGTGTTCCTCATAATCCTCTAACTTGATATTACCAAATAATCACACTTTTTTCTAGAGTGTAGCATGCAGAACAACAAGTTAAGTTTATCAAACCCTTTGATCTAGACGAGAGGTAAATTTCACTACATGATATGATCAATCCCCATAGTGTGACATTACTAACCCTCACCTATTATTCCAATACAACCTCCCTTTGATGCAGTTTGGTTGATTAGATTAGAAACATCAATCGAAGCCTATTAATTAATCTTTTTCCTATTCATTACTAGCTTGATCCAATCAGTAGTTCTATGTGAATTCTAACTTTGGTCACTATTAATAAGAAATCAAAACAAAGAGAATTAATTAATACATGCATGCACATTTTCCAAGAATTACAAATTATTCGATTTTACCTTATTAGTTCTTCATGGTTCCCACAACCCTAGTTGTGAATTTAGCTACTCATTATCATTGTAGATGAAAGAATTATAATATTGAATACCATAATTAAGCACTTACAAGAATGAAATTAAGAACAAGAAATTCAAGATCTTCAATGAAAATCACAAGTATGAAATAAGATCCTAAATATTATTTTTCAAGTGTCTCGCAATGTTTCTCACGTTTTCTACTGATTCTTTCTGGTTGCACACCAAAAATTAATCTAAAAAACCTATTTATAGTATTTAAAATATAAACCAAATCAAAATAGGAGAATTGGGTTCGGCAGGCTCTACGACCATTTCTACGGCCGTATAAAGTTCTACAGCCCGTAGTTGAGACTTCGTGGACTTCATCTTCAATTCTGGGGTTGACTTCTATGAGACCTATCCATGGGTCGTATAAAGACTTACGGCCCGTTATGGGTTCGCTTAATGATTTTTCAATAACTCCCCACTTTCTGATCCTCAGGGTATGAAATCATATCTACGACTCATACATATTTTTATGGCTCATCTGCACATTCGTAGATTCAACTTTGAAAGATCTCTCCTTCACTGAATTTTGCTACGAAACCAATTCTATGACCCGTGAAAATTTCCATGGCCCATAAAAGATGTCGTAGAACAGCAAAAACTTCAACTTATGTACACTTAGCCCAAAATCATGACAAACCCTATATTCCTGCAAAACAAACATAAAAACACATCAAATCTACTAACATCGCTTTAAGAACACACAAAACTCTAAGTTTTAAGTATCAAAAGTGTTGTATTTTGATAACATATCAGACCTGTGTGTTGGTTTTTAAGGATAACTAAGGATGATCATATACTGCTTATTGAGTTTGCCTACAATAACATTTATCATGCTAGCATTAGGATGAAACTATTTGAGGCTTTATATGAGAGGAGATATAGATCTTCGTAGGGTTGGTTTGGAACTGGCGAGATCGTATGATCGACCCTAATTTGGTATTAGATGTTATGGAAAAGGTGAAGTCGATAAGGAAAAAGTTGGAATTAGCATAAAGTCATCAAAAATCATATTTTGATGTTAGGAGATGAGATCTTGAGTTCCATGTAGGTGATTGCATATATGTGAAGCTTTCACCCATGAAGGGTTTGATAAGGTTTGACAAAAAGGGAAAATCGATTCCCTGGTAGGTAGGGCTTTATAAGATGTTGGAGGGAATTGGTAAGGTGGCTTATAGGTTAGACTTTCCATTGAAAATGGATACGTTCACGTGGTGTTTCATGTGTCCTTGTTGCAAAAGTTAGTTGGTGATCCAAACTCTATTGTGCTTTTGAAAAGTGTTGAAGTCGAATAAAACTTGACCTATGAAGAAGTCCCTATTGAGATTTAGCACCGATAAGTGAAGAAGCTACGCAACAAGGATGTTGCATTGGGTAAAGTACTTTGAAGGAACTAATATGTTGAGAATGTTACATGGAAAGCAAAATCGATATGATGCGATGATACCTTTATCTATTCCATTCTACTCAAGCCTAAGGTAATAGATTTATGATCAAATGGTCCAAATTCTTTCATTTTTGCATTTCACGTCATAACAAGCATATATGCTCCCGAAACTGATTTTAAATGATGTTTATGGCAAAGGTTGATGGTTTTATGATTTTGATGTTAACTTGCATTTTTGCACTCATGCTGGGCTATTGATGTTCTTTTTGCTCTATTCAATCTAACCCTTATCTCATTCATGGACAAATGATACCAAAGCACAGATAATGTAAGGACCTGTACCTTAGAAGATCAGTCCAAGGCCCAAAAATACATTACATATGAATGATGGCCTAGAGTGACTGTAACAACCCATATTGATATGAGATCTCCACTTTGGCAAAACATATGAGAGATGTTTAGTATATAAGTAAAAGACTGGTCTATGTACTGTGAGGCACTTTCTGGGATGAGCCCAAAGGGACAAATCTGTGATGGGCTAGGCTCAAGAACAGACAATACTTTACAGTGTAGGGCTATGTCGTTATAGTGAATTTCAAGACACCCTCTATGTGTGGTACACTCACTCCATCATGGACACCACCTTGGCCTCACTTTGGAGGCTTCCCAAGGAAGGGTTTCACTACAAAACCTCTTATAGCTCGTGGACCTCATCATGGCTCATAGAGGGTATCCTTCACAAGAAAACCCCATTTTTCACAAGTGCACACACCACAAACCCCACCATACTTCATGGTTCCCACCACGATTCATGGTGGTGGTCGTACAGTACACCTCGTCCAAGTTTCAAGCATGGTTTTGTAGCGGTATTTAAGTCCTTTCCCTAATTTTTAACCTTATTTTGGACATTTTTAGACAAAACCACCCTCATAATGATATACTAACCTATTCTAATATAATTCAATCATTTCCCACACTTGGACTTTAATTCATTTCATCAAAATCACTCTCAAATCTACTTCCAAGCTCCAGTGAAGATTTCTTCAAAAAACCTTCATGTTTCAAGTCAAATTCATCTTTGATTCTTCAATTAACCTTAAGGTATGTGGTATTCATCCATGGGTACCCTTAACCCATGGAACTTAACTTATTTTCATACTATTTCATCTAACTTCAAGCATGATCAAATTAGGGTTTTCATAACTTTGATTTTTAAATGATGTTATTATGATATGAGTCATGTTTATTTATTGAAGTATGTATGAATTACTTTATAATATGATTTATATGAGATTTCTTCAATTATGCTATGATGATGATATTAACTATGCATGGGTAACTTCAATTATAATTCATATACTCTTCAATTAAATGAGTATGTATGCATTTACTTAATTATCATAATTTTGAACTTGATGCTTATGAACCCATGCTACACTCCTTTCTCTCATCATATGATCATGAATGTAGAGTTTTAAAATGAGCTTATGATTACGAAAGGAGAGTTAGGACCTTGAGGTTGATCTGAGGTATCTACAGGGAGATTTAGAATTTCAAAAGGTGACCTAGAACCCTAGTATGAAATATGCTACTCTTATGCATAATGATTTGAACTATGAGATTATGATCAAGTTTTTGATGATGATATAAAAGTAGAATTATGATTATTTATGACAAGCATGACTATATATATATGTACTATGCGTTCCGGTGGGATGTTGACTTAGCACTAATATGACTTTAGTAGATTTCACTGTCTCATAACTATGTGCCACCATAGGGATGATGAGGTTTTATAATATGGGTTGCTAATGGATCGACATAGCTTATGATATAACATGTAGTCCTACTTTGGCAAGTAGATTTCCCTCTTTTTCCAATGTAGGGACAACACCGGGATTCCATGTTATAGCTCATCTTATTGTTGGTTACAGTGACATTCCCACATATGTTTATATACTATGTCATCATGCATCATTATACTCATGGCATATTGGTATGATGATCCTTTCTCTACTTTTATTCTATGTATATATATGCACTCTTGTTCATATTTCATTACAATGCAATTTTCATACCAAGTATCTATATTTTATTATATGTCTACATAATTAATAATGCATACTATGTGCCTATATAATATCATAATACAGGTATAGGTGACTATCCTCCTCATCCGCATGGCTAGATCCAAGTTACGTGCTGATGAGATTGGGTGAGTCCTTATGCTTCGGGGATGGATACTACTTCATCTATTTTATGTATTATGTTGAGTCTATCTTTTATTTTCATTGAGGGTATGCTTAGGAGATGGCTAATCCCTCTCTCAGTCTATGTTATAGAGACTTGTTGGACATGGTGCATTGCGCTAGTTTGTGCTCCTTATGACTTTCATGTTTCAGTTATGATCTCATCTCAGTCTTTGCTTAAGTATTTCTTCTTATTACCTTGTATACTTATGTTATGCTAAGAAGTGTAGTTTAAGATTCCTTCGGGGACCTCATTTTCAATAATAAGCTCAGAGTCTAGCTTAGATCACCATATGAGTGAGTGATGATACAACGATTTTTATTGCCATTGTCATATCTGCTAATACCTTACTAGAGTCAGGGACGATCAACCTTAATTAGTCTACAATTAAAGTCCTCTTTTGGGATAAGAGAAATATGACCTCTATCCAACGCTGACTAAATAGTTGATGCGGTTTTAGTTATTTATACTCTTACTCTAATCAATTCTCAATACTACTTCCAAAATATAATATACTCATATCTGTCAAATCATCTCATCGAGACTCAATGAACCTTTTAAAACCCAATCTCATCTTAATAATCACATTCTTTCATTTGCAAATCATATTGTTTTTCACTTAAAATATACTTTCAAAGTTTTTCACATCTTATCTAAACTCTTTCTCAAAATACAATTCCTTTAGGCCTAATAAAAATACATATATAATATTAGTTCAATCACACCTTTCATTAATGCATATGAAATCATCATCTTCACTTAAAAACATGCATAACCTTGATTTGAAAAATACTTTATTTAATGCATGGAAATCATGAATTTCAATATCAAATAATGCATGAAAAAATTACGATCATTAACTCAACTAGGGTTCATGGGAGAATATCCATGAACAATAATTTTAACAATACAAGATATAGGAATAATGAATATCTCAATGCATCACTATATAGAATTCAATAGGAGTAGAATTAACACAATCAAAATAATAGAAACTAGGTTGAACTCAACGCAATACTCAATCGAAACTAAATTTACATATTAGACGATTGGATAAACTCAATACAATGCTATGAATAGCCTTACATACTTGAAAATTGTTATGTCAATCGAAACTTAAAGAACCTAGGTGAAACGCTTGAACCCTAACTTTTTTTTCTTTTCTCCAATCTTGCTCTCAAAATATTCTAAGTGTTGATTAGAGAAATGACCTATTAGGTATCAATAAGGGACCTAAAATAATATCAAAATGTCAAGGATCTAATGAGAAAAAAACAAAAAAAAGATGAAATTATCCCTCATTAGTATTGTCAGACCAAACCACAAATCCCGTCTATGATCATGGTTCAATCTACAGTTTGTAGATGACCTTTCATGAAAACTGAGGAAAATTAGCCTGGGTCTACGACCAAAGTTCTATAGGTTGCAGACCTTTTTACGGGTCATACAAGTACATCGCAAAAAATTCGCACGAGTTTTAACTTTTAAGGCTTGGGGCAAGGTAAACTTTTATAGGTCATGGTCCCTTTATGGGTCTGTCCTATCAATCGTAAAAAAGATACTGAGACTATGTTTTTAAGAATTGAAACTATGAGACTAGCTCGATGAGTTGGAGAAACAAATACGGGTCATGGACCCTTGTCATGAACTAGTTTGACACTTAAAATAATTTCAAGAACATAGAATGTGCGAAAAAATTCTAAGCACCATAAAAAAATTATATGGATCATAATGATTCCCACATGGGGGTTATGAAAGCTAGCTTATAGTTCATAAAAAGTTCTATGACTCATAGATTTGGCTCGTGGATCGACTAAGCTAAGAATGTAATTTAGTAAAGTATAAATAGGTTCCACAAGTCCCACGTACAACTTGTCGAACCTTCTACGGGTCGTAGATTTTCACTCATAGTCACTATTATACATATATAATATTTTTTTCAGGAAATTTCTAAGGGTCAAAAGTATGAGATTTTTGGGAAGTTACCTCTTATTTATAGTTTAATAAAAAAGAGAGTCACTTTCTCCAAATAGTAGATTTAATTCACATACAAATTAAGGCCAAACAAAAAAGCACCAGCTTTGGCTTAATTATTAGTCCCTTATTCCCTAACTATTATTCCATGGCCTAAGCTAGGATCTAGGTGTGACATGACGATTAGAATTTTTGAGGAAAATCTCGAAAATCTCAAATCACCATATCATACCTAGAGCTAGCTTGGATTGTGACAAACTTGGTAACAAAGCATAAGATTTTAAAGTTTCCTAGGGAGTCCAATATACAATGTCAAATAGTGTCTTATTCATGAGTGTGAAGCACACCACATCTATAAGTAGGAGGTATGAGGCATTTTAGGAAATCTTCATTTCTTTCATGATCTACATCATGCCATAGAGTGTACTCGGATACTCTTTTTCTCTAATGCTTGTTCTTTGTGATTTTTAGAAAATGCCACGATGAAGAGCACCACCACAAAGGGGTAACAATTCTTATAAGGACCAAGCTCCTCCTGTCCCCTAAGCCTCTAGTAATCCTCTAGCTCACTAAGTGACTAATGCAGAGTTTTAGACAACCATCGCTATATTGGCTCAAGGTATGACCAAACAAGCAAACCAAGGTATGGTGGCTCCTCCTAACATAGTGAAACCAGCCTCTTAAGTGTAAAGGATTTTGCAAGAATGAGCCCTCTCGAGTTCTATGGCTCTAAGGTAGATGAATATCTATAAGATTTTGTTTATGACATCCACGAGGTAATTGCCAGTATGGGGCGTCATCAAAAGGAAAAGCAGACTTGTTAGCCTGCAACTCAAGGGTGTCGCACAAATGTGTTATAAAAGTAAGCGGATTGAAGAGTTCCCATAGATTGGGGGTTTTCAAGCTTGCATTTCTTGATCGTTTCTTCTCACTTGAATTGAGGGAGCTCAAGATGATGTAGACATCAAATAAGAGAGTATGCCCTCAAGTTCACCAAGTTGTCCAAGTATGGTCCTTCTTTGGTAGCTGACGCCCATGCCCAAATAAGTATGTTTATTTTGGGAGTGTCCGATTTGGTGGTGAAAGATTGCCAAACCACTATGTTGTGAAGGAGATGGATATTTCTAGACTAATGGCGTATGCCAAACAAATTAAATGTGAAAAACTCAAAGAAAGAAGGGTAAGAGAGTCCAAGAAGGCTCGATATAGAGGTGAGTTTTCTAATTCAAAATTCGATGGTGGCAATGACCATTTTCTACAAGTCCAAAGGTTTTAAGGCCATGGTTTATATCAAACTTCTAGCCAGATATTTGATAAATAAAATGTTCCAAACCCTAAGGCCTAAGGTAGATGTGGTAATGTTGGTGGACCTATTTTCCCAAAGTTCCCCAAAGTGTGGGAGAAATCATGGAGCAAATTCCTAGTTGGATGCTTGATTTGGATGTGTTAAGATGGGGCATCAGCTTTTCAAATGCCCTAGTATTGCAAACAAAGAAAGAGAGGGTTGTCCTCAAGGTCAAACTACTCAAGGTGGACAAGTTCTACAAGGCGCTTCTGAGTTGGGTGGTGGTATTTAATGCAACATTGGGTTTCATGCACTCCATGTTAGGTAAGATGTCGAAGAGTCTCCCAATGTGGTTATAGGTATGTTAAGGGTCTTTGACTTTGATGTGTATGTTTTACTTGATTTGGGTTCCAATTTGTCTTTCTCCACTCCTTACCTTATTATATGATTTGATGTGTCTCTTGAAACCTTGTTAGACCCTTTATTTGGTATATAACCTTGTTGGTGATTTGACTTTAGCCAAGAGAGTCTATAAAAATTCTCCCACGTTGGTCTTGCATAAAGTAGTCCCATGTGATTTTATTCAACTTGATATGATCGATTTTGACATCATTATTGGGATGGACTAGCTTTATGCTTCCTATGCAGCTATTGACTATAGAACCCATACGGTCAAATTTTAATTTTAAAATGAGCCAATTTTTTAACAGAAGGGTAGTGATTTGGTGTTTAATTGTCGATTTATTTAATATCTAAACGCCCACAAAATAATCTCTAAGGAATGTGTCCATCTTATAGTAAGGGTTAGGGATGTAAATTCTGAAGCCCCTACTTTTAAGTTGATCCCTATTACTAATGAATTCCCAGATATATTTTTCAATGATATGCCTAATATTCCTCCCAAAAGAGAAATTAATTTGGACATAGATCCCTTTTTCGATATCTGACCTATCATTATTCCTCCTTACTGTATTGTCCTGGCAGAAATTAAGGAGTTAAAGTAAAATTAAAAGACTTGTTGGAGAAAAGTTTCATAAAGCCAAACATGCCTCCATGGGGTCCTACCATGTTGTTTGTTACAAGAAGGATGGATCACTCCAAATGTGTATAGACTATCGCCAATTGAATAAGGTTACTAGAAAGAACAAAATCCCATTTAAAAGATAGATGATTTATTTGATCAACTCCAAGGTGCAAGCTACTTCTCTAAAATTGATCTCAAGTCAAGCTATCGCCAATTTAGGATTATGGAGTGTGATATTCCCAATGATAACATTTCGAACGAGGTATGCTCATTTTGTGTTTTTTGGTTATGTCATTTGGGTTAACCAATGCTTCTGCTATCTTCATGGACTTGATGAATTAGATTTTCAAACTGTATTTGGACATATATGTGGTGGTATTTATTGATAATATAATGGTTTATTTCCGAAGTGAAGAAGAGCACATGAGTCACTCAAGAGTGGTCTTGCAAACTTTGGGATACAAGAAACCATTTTTCAAATTTAACATCTCCAATTTTGATTGAGAGATGTGGCCTTTCTTGGTTACATTATGTTCGATAATGGTATTATCGTTGATCCAAAGAAAATAGAGGCAGTGAAAAACTAGCCTAGACTATTGACTTCTTTGAATATTAAAAACATTTTGGGTTTGACCGATTACTATAGAAAATTTGTAGTAGGATTTTCATCTATCGCATCACTTTTGACCAAGTTGACCTAAGAAAAGCTAAAGTTTTAATGATCTAATGAGTGTGAAAGAAGTTTCCAAAGGATTGTCTCACTATATCCCTTATTTTGATATTATCAAAAGGTTCGGATAGATTGTTGTTTATTATGATGCCTCACGGGTTGAATTCGGTTATGTATTGATGTAACATACAAAGGTCATAGAATATGTCTCTAGACAGCTAAAGGCACATGAAAGAAAATAATCCACTCATGATCTTGAAGTAGAGGCGATTTTATTTGTCTTGAAGATTTGGTGTCATCATCTTTATGTGGTGCATGTTGATATTTTCATCGATCATGAAAGCTTCTAATATATGTTTAGCAAAAGGAACTTGAACCTTAGGCAAAAAAGGTGGCTTGAGCTCTTAAAGGACTATGAATTGAGTGTGTTTTACCATCTGAGCATGACAAATATTATGATAGATGCACTTAATAGAATGTCCATAGGTAGCATGGGTCATGTGGAAGATGGCAAGAAGGAGTTGGTTAATATGTTCACCGATTGGCCCGTTTAGGTGTAAGGTTGAGTGACTCCAAAGAGGGCAGTATTCTTGTTCAAAATGGCTAAGAGTCATCTTTGGTGGTGAATGTAAAAGTGAAGCTAGACATGGATCCAACCTTAGTTGAGTTGATGAATTTGGTGATTTATAAGAAGATAGAGGTTTTCTTCCAAGAGAAAGTGGAGTCCTTCGTTACCAAGGCGGCTATGTGTTCCAAATATTGATTGCCCAAGGGAGATGATATTGTGATAACTCTTTGTATTCTATCTATCTAGGATCCACCAAAATGTATAGAGACTTAAGAGAAGTATATTGGTAGAATGATATGAAGAAAGTATAGCAACAACACCTCTATCTTAAAATCTAGCGAGGGCTAAGGCACTTTCTGGGCTCACCCTCATAATAACAAGTATTCAACATAATGCAGTCTCAAAATAGCAAGAGTAATGTAGATAGCATCCTCGGACTTGAGGACTCACCAATACTTATCTCTAAAGTAATGAACTAGCCACATGGAGGATGATCAAAAGGAGCTCCATTCTCTACATGGTAATATTATGTAGGCATAAAGTATGTGTTAGTATATTTGAATGTACTAACTATGCAGGATGTAATGCAACAAGACATAGGCCAATATAGTCAAAATGCATAATCATAAAAAATGGATATATTATCTCAATATGGCATGCATGATCAATGCTCATAATAAAAGATGTTTGTAAATCATTCATCTTACATAATATAT
>JAOTQR010046508.1:0-14922 GCA_025774065.1 Solanum ossicruentum
TATAGTTATTATTATTATTACTGTTATTGTTATCTCAGAACATAGTAATCAAGGCTCTTTTTTAGGTCCAATTTTCCCACCAAATACTCCAATCTCTCTCATTGACTCTCCAAATGATATTAAGTCCATAGTACACATATAGGGTAGACAATAAGCCTATATATATATATATATGTAGATATATATCATGCTCATTCTCAACCTACTAATTCATCTGTATGGTAGACAATAAGCCACTATGATTGGACCAATGTATCGTTGTCCAAAGGGAGTCAATTGACCACTAGTGGTTGCTCCTTTTTTATGTATATATTGAATTCTTTAACGTGTTCTTGTTCAAAATATTTGAATTCCCTTAGTAAATAAAAAGTGTACTAAACCTTGTCATCTCTTGTAGAAGGTTATGAATAGTGTTGGATATGCTACTGAGTCCGAAAAGAAAAATAACAAATATTGAACCATTGGATGGGAGAATTTACACCTCAAGCTTTTGATACTATTTCCTATTAATTGGGATAAGAATTGAATATCCCAGTGTTCATATTCATAGTTAAAATGGCCTTGCAGAGTCAATTTTTAAGCGCCAACAATTGGTAGCAAGACCACTTCTTATAAAGAGGAAATTGCCCACTACTATTTGGGGTCACACTATCTTACATGCAACAACACTTGTTTATCTCAGACCATCTAATTATAATAAATACTCTTCATCACAATTTGTATTTGGTCATGAGCCCAATATCGCTCATTTGTGAGTCTTTGGTTGTGTGGTTTATGTTCCGATAGCACAACTGCAACATACTAAGATGAGCCCTCAATGAAGGTTAGGAATATATATTGGGTTTGATTCACCTTCCATTAATTCACTACCTTGAACCATTATCCGAAGACTTATTCTCTGCTCGATTTGCAGATTGTTGGTTTGATAAAATAACTTTCCCGCAATTAGGGAGAGAGAAGGACCCCAAAAGGAAAATTGCATGGAAGGTTTCATCACTATCTCATTTTGATCCACGTACCCATAAATGTGAGCGGGAGGCCCAGATGATCATTCACTTAGTGAATTTAGCAAATTGAATGCCAGATGCATTTACTAATTTAAAATTGATAACTAAATCACATACCCCTGCAGTGAATGTACCTATCTGAATTAATGTCCATTTGACCATCTACTAGTGTTATAACTTCTAAATCCCAAACACATTGTTAAATGTATAATATAAAGTGAGTCCATATAGTCTAGTCACTATGCCACTTGGTGAGAGTTTAAGATGTACAATAATAACAAACAAAGGAATTCATATTAATCTCTTTGAGATTCATTCAACCAGGGAGAATAAAAGGAGAATGTTAATGAGTTCTTAATAACTATTTTTCTCTATAATGAATTCTTAATAATTGTCTAGATGGAAGCATAGATCTATAATATCACTTTGTTTGCAATAGTCCCTGCAAATTTACATCGTCAATAGCTGAAGCAAGGCTATGTGATATCACAACAGAGGAAGGGAGTGATACTTATCAGACTAACAAGAGGATGAGTCCTTAGCTCGTGATGGACGTAAATATAGATTTCTTCGCAACATCTCCTGACAAAAACAATGGTTTGTTTGCCTTTAAGAATTTTAATTTTGATGGTGGTATTAGTCTCATTTTTTAGATTAAACCCATCAATGGGTAGATCTAAGGAAGGGAACTTCACCTGAGAGAGTTAACTCGAATGATGAAAAAGCGTCGAATTCTAAAGACTAGAAGTTAGCCTTTGCTGTTATGCTCAGATGGTTTCATCATGGTAGCTGGACGCTCTCCCTCATCTCCATCGCCATCTCCTGATTCTATAACTGTTGGAGCTTTCACGAGATTCTTGTGTCACTTCAACTACTACTTTAGGATTTGTTTTCGTTTCGTATTTGATATTTCATTTCTTTTTTTTTTGTCTTTTACTGAACTTTGCTAAATTGTCTCAAAAAAGTCGACAAATGAATTCACTGTAGTTAAGGTCTTTATAGAATCAGATAAAACATGTCTTATCACCTCTTCAAAATACAACTCAAAGTAAATCATAACCTACTTCATAGCACTCATTCTAATCACAGATTTAGTAATTACTTTAAGACTAACTACTCCCTCACTTGTTTTGTGAAACATATAATTAGTGACACCTCTTTCACCTTAATTTACAGTTCTTCCTTAACTTAAACCATTACAAATGAACTCTCAGTTTATGGTGTTGTTGGTTTTACCTTCTAAGGCATCAAGATCATTGCATAACCTTTTATCTTAACATATTTAAATTCTCTTCTATTGGAACATAGTTGACTTGATTAACAAACTGATCATCTTCCTCCAGCTCTTACAACAACAAACTAGTGAAATCTCACAAAGTAGGTCTTGGGGAGGGTAGAGTGTACGCAAACTTTACTTCTATCTCATGAATATAGAGGTTGTTTTCGATTGTCACTCAACTCAAATGTATTCGCCCCAAGTAAAATTAGAAAAACAATATATTGAATAATCACTAAAATGAATAGTAATGTCAATTCTATATAATAAAATAAATAAAAGTAGCAAAATAAAAAAAACCTAAAACTGTCAGAAGGCAAGACAATATTTTATCCCTACTAACCTATTATCCTAATATGCAACCTCCACTCCTTTTTATCTAAAGTCATATCACTGGTGATATGGAATAGTGTCATATCCTTTCTAATCACCTCTCTCTAATGCTTTTTCGATCTATTCCTGCCCCTTTGCGTAACTCCTAATTCCAAGCTTTTGCACCTCCTTACTGGGGTGTTGAAACACCTCCTCTAAACCTATGCAAACTATCTCAATGTTGCTTCTCTCATCTTGTCTTCCACAGAGCTTATGTTCCCCGCTCCCCCCTCCCACCCGACAAGAACAAATGGGAGGTGCATAGTAGAATGTCGTAGCCTCTAACAATACAACATCAGTTGACACCAAATATTTTTCATTTCAGTAGAATAACATCGATACCCCTTTTAAAGGCAAGAATAGCTCAAAGAAAACACTTTAATGCCTTGGGATCCAACTTGGTAAATGTAAAAACTCCCTTGAAATACTAGTCATGTGTCTCTTGTTTGTACTAGACTATAAGCCTTTGAACAATCTTCATGGAATAATCAGGTCATGAGTGTTACTCCACTTATTCAAAAGTTGATAAGCTAATAAAAAAAAGAGACAAATTTGGCTTAAAGTTCAAGCAACTTGTCCCATTTAGAAACTCCCAATATGCTGGTGAATGAGCTAGGATACAAATCCGAGCCTTTTGTCTTATAATGAGAAAGAAGTGGAAAAGAAGAAACAAATTACACCGGTCTTTAGTGCTCTTGTTCATTTAGAATCCGAAGCTAAGTCAATGTTTTTTTTTTATGACTTCCATAACGAGCTCCCAGAACTGAGAAATACCATCAAGACATTGGAACATATTTTTATTACTTTTCGTTTGTTAAAACTTTGACATGCAGAAAATAAATAATCTTTATTTTCTCCCATTGATTCAACCAGAAAATGGAGCAACACTCGACAACCTAGTTACTGTATGAAGTTTCACATAAATATTTTTATGGATTTCTTGAATTACTGGACTATCCGGTTTCGACTAACACTAGAAAAACACAAACAAGAACCCACAAAAGACTTTGAATTTAATGGAAACTGAGCCTAAGTAGGAATTATAAGTCACAGGTAAAAATATAACTGATGGGAACTTACAATTAGATCTATTAAATTAACTGTATTAGCCTTTCTAAATATAACCATGGTATTGCTTCATCTAAATGGAATAATTGCATGTACCTTCTAAATCAAACCATATTTATTGGATCTCCATTTTCTGATTTGAAAAAAAACACTGATACATTCATTAATTAGCCAAATGTAAAGGACTCTGAAACTTATGAACAATTTTTCCATTCGAAGGAAAAGAAAAAAGTGAACTTTTTTTAGATTGTGGAATGTTCAAGAAACCGAAAATAAAATCAAATTGATGTAGAAATTAAAGTTAATAGTCTCAGTACAACATAACATAGTAACCACAAGATAAGGACACTCATTCTACATACAAAACAAATGCTTTCTCCTTGAGCCAAACTAGTTAGGATTGACTATATGAATTGTCTATATTAAATATTTTCTCTAAAACTAATATAAATTTAACTAAACTTTAAAGAAGTATTAATTAGAGATTTCTATATAATTTTTTTAAAGCCTTCTATCAACATAATAAGACATGAATTTAGCAAGATCACTAAATCTCTCTAATTTCAATGTCCTATTTAATTAATACAAATAAAAAGAGAAAAAAGAAAGGATTATAAATACATGATCACAGGCATACGTATAAACATATATAGTCCTATTGAAATCATGCATAAAAAAATACAGAAGCATTTGATTGAAATGGTATACCTGGCAGCGGAAGCATTGGTCAACACATAGGGTAAGAGTCGCTTGCTTAATTATCACCAAAAATAAATAAATAATTCAGCTTCTAGCTATCCAGAATGTTGATCATTCTGAATTATGAACTATTCTAGAGGAATTTGAATTTTTGGCGAGGAAAAACAGTTTTTTCTAAAAAAGAGAGGTAAAAAAATTGTTCTAAGGGTTCGCACACTAGCCATAATCAACAGGTCAACATAGAATATGGATTCTACAATCGCTTTGGTATGTACAAAATATTTGTAACCATTTCGGAGCAAAAACAAGCAAAAGATGGGAGACACATATATAGTTACAAGTGGGTGAGAGATAGTATCTGCAAGCATCAAAAAAATAAGTTTAGAGGTCACCAAAAATACCCGTAGCATCAACAGTGGTAGATTTTAGAAGAATCAACTAACGGTCAGCTACCACAGCACCACTTCCTGCAAAATGATTAGATCTGGTAAGATGATAGTTGATTGTGAGAAGACTAGTTAGGGAAATGAGAGAAAGAAGAAAACTCATACATCTACAGTCAAAGAAAATGCAAATTTTTGCTCGTACTGGGTGGATCCATTCCATGATGGAGCATTGCAACAGGAAAAAAGGAGGAATAAATCAACAATAAGAAAGAAAATGCTATATGGTTAGAAAGACGTACGTGAAAGCAAGATTGAGCAGAAGAACAACAACGAGGAGACATTGAGCAACCCATTTCTGCAACCTTCCTCTAGAAGTCATTGTATACTCAGAGAAAGTGAATAGTCTGATTTAAAAAATGAGGAGACAATTTCTAGAGGGTCCGAGTATTTAGGGTTCTCAGATTTTATTTTGGGCCTTCGGGTTTGGGCTATAGTTGGACCATTATTTTTCAATTAATAAAACAGGCCATCCGTCCAAAAATTAATTAAACAAAAGAGGAAAAAAAGGATAAAATCCTTTGTTTACCTAAATCTAAAGTAATACTTTGAAGTTTGACTTAGTATTTCACTCATAAATCTTTTCAAGTTTAGGAGACTTACAAGTTTATCCATAGAGTAAGAGGATTAATAGCAACCAAGATTCATATTACCAGTCACCAAAGATCTTCACAAGATAAATAAATCCCTACATTTCCACAACCAAGATATCCTTAGGATGAAAACCCTAGAATAAGGATAAGGATTGAGGAGAAGAAAAAACTAATCGGCTAATGGGTTAATTAACACCCGTTATAAATGGACTCTACCCAATATATGTTTCCAACATTTGATATAGCGCTATTTATTTTGACTTATAATAGTTTGAGAGAGGAGGATTGGTAAGGGCTAATTAAAATCTAACCATAGTTAATTTTTAGCCATAGTTAAATTTTGTAGCTTTTTTATAAATTGGATGACAAATTTTAATTTTGGGCTATATAGATTGATGACACGATAATTCTTCTTCCTTTTATTTTCTTATTTATTTTAAATCACATCTTGGGAAAAGATAGAATTTCTTCCTATAACTACAATTCCTTGAATAGATAAGAAACCATATTAGATTTCATCTTAACATCTAAATCCTATTCTTATTTAGTAAACTTAGGGTCCAGTTACAGGGTCCAGTTACACATGATTTTCACATTTATATGAAGTTAAAATTTTCTTTGTGCATTCAATTATGATCTTCTAAGTTGTATTTTATCTAGGAAACATAAAAGCCCACGATTCGTGAAGATTACAAAAGTTTCCCCCAACTTCATACCATATTACTAAATGAGTTTTAGTAGCCCACAGTTCGCACATGATTTTTATATATCAACGTTGTTTTAATAAATCACAAATCTCCATATTTCTTTTAGAACAAATATTTGCAACTAGTTATTTTCAAATCCACATAAATTTATAAAAATTTATTAGTCAATGATAATAGTAACTAGTTATTCCATCATAAAAACCGATGAGGGAAGCCTATTAAATTTAGCAGTCAAGAGTGTGTCGACTGACAAATAAGAGGCAATTTAAAGACATAATAGTGTTCATCTATGCTCGACAATGTGCTTATGTTTTATTTATGAAACTCCAGTTTGTCCAGGAGTATTTGGGCATGAAATATATCTCACAAATGTCAGGATGAGTAATAAATTCAGTTTTAGAAAATTCATCCCCTCCATCACATTGAAAACTTTAATTCTCTTTGAGAATTGGTTCCTACCTTTCTTTGAAACTTAATAAACACTTCATTTCCAACATGTGTTTACGTTCATTTTTGAACTAATTCCAACAACAAGTTTATGAGGACTATTATAAAACTGAAGGTTTGACAAGTTACCTGTAGAATTTATCATATGGTGTTGTCCTTATTCTTCATGTCCTCTAAGTTTACTACATGCAGGACCTTAGGAAGATCATCAAATGCTTGAGGAAAGAAATTTCCATCAATAGAAACAGTCGGTGTGATTGTTTCTAGAACAAATTTAATAGGGTAATTAGACTTCCTTACCTTTCTAGGAGTTCCTACCACAAGCAATTAGAATGTTTGACCAACAACCGGATGAAATCCTCCACAACCTTGCCTAAATGTTTGAGCTTGAAAAGCCATGTTGTGATTTGTTTGAGTATCTTCCATCATATCATGGTTGCGTATCATATTATGTAGAGTTAGTTCATTCCATTCAACAAACGAATGTCTCTACAATACCCAAACATCCCTTTTTCTTGGAAAAATTTGTATAAAACATGTATCCCCTTTCACCCACTTGACCTTGAGGGAGAAAGAATGAAAAATCTTACTAATATCATGCTTTACTATCTTGAAATTTCCACTGGTCTTAGATAATAAAGAACTAACCCAATTAATTAAGCTAAATTCAGAGTTGATTTTGAAGTTCAGCCAGGTAAATTTAACCTTAAATTTCATTTTAGATATCACATCATGAACAAATATATAATAGCGCGATATGCAATCATCGGTGTCATAAGCAACCCAGACTTCACTGCCATTAAAAGATTTTTTCGCTCTTTTCTTGTCAACATTATGGAAGTTAAAATTGGGAACAACCATTAACTTATAAACTTATGGTTATAAATAAACAGGAGAAGTATACTGGTGACTTTTTTTGCTAGCATATTATTTTGTAATCCACCACAGCATCACGAGTAGTTTTATCCCTTCTCAGATCTTTTTTACAACTTTAGGATAAGTTTGTTTCTTCTTATCAAATTCTTTTTCCTTCTTAGATGAATTTTGAGAAGCAACTGATGCAAATGATGTGTAGCCCTATGTAGTAGGTTAAAAAAGTCGTGTGTCTTCAGTGCTCCTATCAATTTAGAACCAGAAGCTAAGTCAATGACTTTTTCTGATTCTGACTTTAATAGTTTTGATGATGTTAGAATAAAAAAATGTTTTTATGGTAATCAAATTTGGGATGCTTATGACATTGATGATTGCATGCCTCACAATTATGCTCTGATTCACAATGTAATATCTGCAATCCCATTTAAAGTGAAATGCAGCTAGTTGAACTCCAAAAATAATTCTGAACTCATCAATTTTGACCAGTGAGGATTTTTGGATAGGCAAGCATAATATCAATAAGATGCTTATTTCTTTCTGCCACAAGTTTAACTGCGTGAAAGGGACTAGAGGTGTTATCCAAATTCTCCACTAAAAGGGAGATGTTTTGGTTCTGCACAGACATTGGTCTCCTAAATAGAATGAGCTAACTCTAGAGTATATCATATGTAGCTAGAGTAATAGCTGACAAATCAAATTGTTAAAGCAGATAGTAGAAGCTGTCAAACTTACCATGCTTAATATATTGCAAGGAATATTGGAAGTTCCCTAGAGTGTTGCGAAAGAGTTGAAGTTGTAAACAGAATGAGGGAAGGGGTCCCTACATCACACCCCCGGAGGGTACCCTTGGCGTGGCTGGAACTTGAAGAATAATTATTCATTCCCCAAGAGAACCACCTGGCCTTATCATCACATCATTCTAAATAACAAAAGAATGCTTAAGAAAATCTATCAATTAGATAAATAGTCTCTTTCGATAATTGTTTTCAATGCACAACATGTGAAAAATAAATAATGATCGACTATCTCTACTCAATGTCTATGAAGTCTTTTTCCAATCTAGGAGATTCCAACACAAGTATTGGGCTACCTCAAAATGTAATACTTACAATACTCAATAAAAGAAAGAGAAAGGCTCCTCCAGATACTAAGGAGGGCTCACTAAATCTAGAAACAAGATTTTGGACTTCAATGATGTGCTTGTTGAAGGCCCCTATAACCTGTATCTACATCACTAATGATGCAGGCCCAAATGTACATCAGTACATTGAATATACTTGTATGTAAGATGGCTTAGGAAGCAAGTCAGGATTAGATATGAATCAAAACAATCAACTCAACAATCAATGACTTAACTAAGCAAAGGATGCAAGATTTGTATAGTAAAACAATGCCCCTAAAAGTAGCTCTACAATGCAAATCAGTCAAATTAGTTATGCACAATCCGGGAGTTTATAACCAACAACAATTACATATGAGCTAGTGATTATACAATGTTCGCATTGTCATTGTCACAACCACCCAATACTTGCCAAGGTATGAATGATCAAATCAAATTGTTAGTCCCTTTGTATTCAAAGACTAAAAGCCAAAAATAGTAAATATACCAATTGAAATTATTAAACTAATTTGAGTCCACAGAACACACTATGTATCCTTAAGAAATTTAATCCCCTCATTGTACTCTAGGTTATGAATTATTTTCTCCCAGGATAAAACAGATTAACAACTATAGAATAGTGGTACCTCAAATTCTTGTAATTCTCTGAGAACTCAAGAACTAGTAGTGACTTTCGGATAGACTCAAATTTTATTTTGTAAGAAAATTTATGCTGAGGAAGAAAAATTTTCCATAATAGAAAAAATGCAGAAGGGTGTCTATTTATAGGGAAAAACATATACTAATCCACCTGTTCAGAATAGACTCATCTGCTCAGAATAGGCATGGTACTATTTGGGAACGATTGTATTTACTCACAAGAAATTTATGCGAAAATTTTAAAATATAATTAAACTAACTAATTTTGCATTAATTAAAAAATAATTCATGAATTAAATAATTATTAAATAATTCATAAACAAATATTAGAAAATAGAAAATTTGATATTGGATAAATAATTTTTGTCAAAAAAAATATCAATAAATCATATCATTTGCCAATGACGATGACAATGACGACGATAGCACGAGGGGATACCCTTTACTCACTCTTTAAGAGTTAGAGTGAGTGTTTCCTAATATAAGGACAACACTTTTCCTCTATTTTTTAGATGAGGGAGAAATGATTCTTCATATCCCTTTACATTATTATCCCCATATTTTTCTTACTCTTTCAACATTCATTTCCTTTCAATTCTTCATTTCGCAATACAAACTTACTACTTTAAACCCAACAATCCCCCATATGAATGGGGAATGACCCTTATTTAAAATATATGCATGAAAAACATGTGTGATCCATAAGTAAGGATTAATTGCATCTAGATAAGTAGGTTCCCTTTGAAATTTCTATAGTGAACATATGTCGGATATACTAAGTCAATCAGTAGATTGATATCTTTGAACTGTAGAACTTTGTTGTACATCTAGACAACATAAGTGACACAACTAGCCCTTTAACTGATCTTGGTTCTCATTGTTTTGTTTGTTTCAACCATGAACACTTCATGGTTCATAAGTGCATGGTGAACTAGCCTGACTAGATTCTCCTTGAAATGGCTTACATTTCACACTTACATATTTGATTTCTTTCTATATGTGTAGTCCTATAGACACACTATTAGACATACCAAGTATCAAACTTAGAAACCATTAAAAGGTCATATTACCTTATCCTGGTTACTAAACAATGTCTCATCATAAGAATGAACTTAATCATAGTTTTTAACAATGTTGAACCATCATCAATGACTTTGTTTGATCTCCATGAACCTAAATCTTGGGATCTCTAGTCTTCTAGGTAGAGTTACCGCCACAATGGATTTTCCTCAGCCATAGTCCCATTCTCTTTGATGATCTCTCAACTCCCTCTCTAATTATACCTATTGTAAGTGGATCTGACATATTATCGTTTGACTTTACATAGTCAATTGTGATAATTCCACTAGAGAATAGTTTTCTAATGGTGATGTGTCTTTGGCGTATGTGACGAGACTTACTGTTACACATGACACTCCCAGCTCATCCTATTATTGCTTGACTATCACAATGTATGCATATAGGAGCCATTGGTTTGGGCCAAAATGGAATATCTTCCAAGAAGCTCCTGAGCTATTTAGCTATTTCACTAGCCTTGTCTAAGGCTATGAACTTAGCCTCCATTGTAAATCGAGCTATACATCTTTGTTTTGATGATTTCCATGATATTGATCCTCCACTAATAGTTAAAATATATCTACTTATGGATTTGGTTTCAGTTGACCTAGTAATCTAGGTGCATTACTATATCCTTCAAACGCTGCTGGATACTTACTATAATGCAAAGCAAAGTTATGAGTATGCTCTAAATATCCCAAAACTCATTTCATTTCCATCCAATGAGTTTGGTTGGGATTACTCATGTATTGATTCAATTTACTTAGAGCACAAGTTATGTATGGTTGTGTACAATTCATGATGTACATCGAACATCCCAACACTCTGGAATAATCCAATTGAGACACACTTTCACCTTTATTTTTGGCAATATTAAGCTTCAAATCAATTGTGGTTTTGCACGTTTGTGGTTTAGGTACTTGAATTTTTCTAGTACCATTTTGATATAATGAGATTGAGACAATGCTAGACCTTGAGGAGTTTTGTGAATCTTAATTCCTAATATCAAGTTAGTAAGTCCTAGGTCTTTCATATCAAGCTTACTAGCAAGCATACGTTTAGTAGCATTTATTTTAGCAATGTCGTTACTCATTATTAACATATCATCCACATACGCGCAAACAATGACAACTTTATTTGGAATATTCTATAAACCCATTTGTCACACTCATTTATTTTGAAACCATTTGATAATATTGTTTGGTCAAATTTTGCATGCCATTGTTTGGGTGCTTGTTTTAGTCCATATAAAGACTTAACAAGTTGACATGCCTTCTTTCCATTTCCAGGAAGTAGGAACCCTTCTTGTTGCTACATATACATTTCTTCTTCCAAATCTCTATTTAAGAAGACTATCTTGACATCCATTTGATGAATTTCTAGATCATACACCATAGTAACGTTATAAACATTCAAACTGACATAATTCTCATTACCACTGAGTACGTGTCAAAGTAGTGAAGACCTTTATGTTTCCTTTAACAACATGCCTCCCTTGTCAATTGTGCCATCAACTTTCATTTTCCTTTTGTAAATCCATTAGATCCTAGGGTTTATTTCCAGGAGGAAGATGAACCAATTCCCATGTATGATTATTCATCATGGGTTCAATCTCCCTATTGACTGCATCTTTTCAATATTGTGCTTCTGAAGAAGTCATAGCTTCTTTGAAGATTCGAGGCTCATTTTCTAATAAAATGCTACAAAATCAATTCCAAAGGAAGTAAAGTTCTTTTGACATTTACTGCGCCTTAGATTTTCCTCATTATGATCACTCTCTTTTGCCTTTGCTCAATGTCATTTAGTTCCTTCATTAGATGATTCATGTTCTTTTGTATAGAAATATATTGTGTCAAAGAATTCAACATTGTCTGATTCAATTACCATATTAACATGAATGTTAGGATTTTGGATTGTTGCGCTAGAAATCGATATGCTTTACTATTCATGGCATATCCCATGAACACACAATCAACTGTCTTTGGTCTTATTTTTGTGCTTTTAAGTTTAGGAATCTGGACCTTAGCCAAACATCCCTACACTTTCAAGTATTCAAAGTTAGGTGTTCTCCATTTCAATTTTTGGTATGAAATAAATTGTATTTTACTATGAGAAACTCGATTGAGTATTCGATTAGCCATAAGGATAGCTTCCCTCCACAATTTCTAGGGTAAACCAGAACTAACTAACATGGTATTCATTATCTCCTTAAGTGTTCGATTTTTCTTTTCAGCAATTCCATTGGATTGTGGTGTGAAGGGGTTGTTGTTTGATGAATAATGCCATGTTTCAAACATATTTTCTCAAAAGGAGATTCATATTCTCTGCCACTATCACTCCTAATCATTTTTATCTTTTTGTTAAGTTTTGTTTCAATTTCACTTTTGTATTGTTTGAATGCTTCAATTGCCTCATCCTTACTATTAAGTAAATAAACATAGTACTATCATGTACAGTCATCAATAAAGTTATGAAATACTTCTTTCCTCCGCGAGATGGTATTGACTTCATGTCACAAATATATGTGTGAATTAAGTCTAAGGGATTTGAATTCCTTTCAATAGAATTATAAGGATGCTTAACATATTTAGATTCCACACATACTTGATATTTTGACTGTTTGTTTTCAAACTTTAGCAATAGATTCAAATTACTTATTTTTCGCAAGGTTTTATAATTTACATGTCCTAAACGTGAATACCATAGGTCATTTGACTCAAGTATATAAGAAGAAGCCTGAACTTTATTATTTTCAACAATCATTACATTCAGTTTGTAAAGGCCTTCAGTTTGGTAGCCTATTCCTACATACATATCATTTTTGCTAATTACAACTTTATAACAAACAAGAACACATTTGAATCCATTCTTGAACAAGAGACTAGTAGAAACTAAGTTCTCCCTTATTTCTGAAACATGACAAATTCTGTTTAGAGTTACCACCTTGCCTGATGTCATCTTTAAACAAACTTTACCATAACTTTCAACTTTTACTATGGAAGAATTTTCCATGTAAATGGTCTCATAAGGTGCAGCAGGAGCATATGTGGCAAAGGATTCTTTTACAACACAAATATGTATAGTAGCTCCAGAATCAAGCCACCACTCCTTGGGGTTTTCTAGCAAGTTGCATTGAGTCAACATGGCACATAAGTTCTCAACTTCTTCATTCTTCTCAATCATATTTTCTTGATTCTTCTTGTTTTTCTTCTTTGAAGAGCGACAATCAACAACTTTGTGTCCAATCTTCCCACATTTATGACAGTTACCATTGAACCTCTTTTTAGGCGGATTGCCTTGTGGTCCAAATAGCTTCATTCTCTTTTTAGCATTTGATCCTTCTTCAACATTATTTGCCCCAGCTATTGTTGAGTTTGTTTGTGACCTCTTTTCCACCGCCTTATTGTCTTCATCAATTCTCAAGTGAGATCTTCAAAAGTCATCTCCTTATGTTTATGCTTCAAGTAATTCTTGAAGTCTTTCCAAAGTGGGGGTAACTTCTCAATGATGGTTCCTACTTGGAACGCATCATTCACAATCAATCCTACATTAAAGATTATGTGAGTATTATGAACGAATTTAATATGCTTAAACTAGGTATTAAATAGAATTATACCTTTTGTAAGGAGATCATGAATTATAACTTGGGACTCCTGAACTTGGGTAACATCAGGTTTACTGTCTACCATTTTGTAACCGAGGAACTTTGCCACAATAAATGTTTTCACTCCAGTATCTTCACTTTTGTATATCTTTTCCAAAGCATCCCATAGTTCCTTGGAATTCTTCATGTTACTGTACACACTATACAGATCATCTTGCAGACCACTCAGAATATAGATCCTGCATAGAAAATCTGAGTACCTCCAAGCTTCAATCACCAAGAGTCGTTCCTCACCCAGAGTTCCTTCAGCCAGTGCAGGAACATTCTTGTTAATGTATCTCTATAGACATATGGTAGTCAAGTAGAAGAACATTTTCTGCTGCCACTTTTTGAAATCAACTAGAGTAAATTTCGCAGGTTTTTCTGCTGGTGGAATTGTAGGAGCAGTACATGAACGACTTAAAGATGCAGTAGATGGTATTGTAGAAGTCATTGTTCCAACATTCACTTCATTTGAGTTAGTCATTTTTTCTATCACGAATAGACAAATGCTCAACTCTCAGAAAGGAAGAAAAAAATAAATGTTAAATTCCATAAGCTTATTAGTCCCTTTGTATTCAAAGAATAAAAATCAGAAACAATAAATATAGTAATCAAAATTATTAAACTAATCAGAGTCCACATAACACACTTTGTGTTCTTAAGGAATTTAATCCCCTCACTTTACCCGAGGGTATGGATTATTTCCTCCTATGAAAAAACAGATTAAAAACTACAGAATAGTAGTACCTCAAATTCTTGTAGTTATCAGCGAACTCAAGAACCAGCAATGACTTTCACACAGACTCGAATTTTATTTTGTGTCACAGCCCGACCCCGGGGACGCGACTAGTGCCGATTAGGCACTATTATTGATACAAACCCACGTGACGACATAAACCATTCTACAGAAAATCCGGCAGAGTTTCCTCTGTTTTATTGACTAACCCACCTGCAAGGAAACTCAGCCAGCCAGAAG
>JAOTQR010046518.1:0-7500 GCA_025774065.1 Solanum ossicruentum
AAGTTGACTTACTTCCTATAGCTCAAGACTATATTCAATGCCTAGGACTATGCCCATTTGTATATACGAGAGTTGGTAAGGTTGCATGGAATTCCATTGTCCATGATATCGGATCATGGATTCAAATTTAGTTCTCACTTTTTGATATCTTTTCAAAGAGGACTTCACACAAGGATGAAGTTTAGTATGACTTTTCATCCCCTAACTGAAGGGCAAGCCAAAAGGACTATCCCAGCATTGGAAGACATGTTGAGGACTTGTGTGTTAGAATTTTAAGGAGAGTTGTGATGAAAATTTGCCAATGATCGAGTTTTCCTACAACAATATCTTCCATACAAGTATTGAGATGACACCATTTGAAGTATTGGATGGTACACAATATAGATCGCCCATCAAGTTGTTCGAAGTCAGTGAGGTTGCATTAATAGAGTCAGACTCTGTGATGAATGCTATTGAGGAAATTAAAATCATAAGGAAAAATTACAAATAGCCCAAAGCCGACAAAAGTCCTACTCCAATGTGAGAAAAAGGTAACTTGAGTTCCAACGTGAAGATTGGGTCTACTTAAATGTGTCTGCTATGAAAGGTGTTCTACGATTTAATAAGAAAGGAAAATTGAGTCATAAATATGTGGGACCCTATAAGATGGTGAGAAGAGTAGGGAAGGTGGCATATTAGTTGGATCTACCCAACGAGTTACATTTAATTTATTCGCTCTTCTATTGATGATATTGAGGAAATTTATAGGTGACCCAAGTTCAATTGTTCCTCTACTTGATATGAACATTGAAGAAGATTTGAGTTATGAAGAGGTAATAGCTGAAATTCTAGACCAGCATGTGAAAAATCTGAGGAACAATGAAATTGCATCCGTCAAAGTACTTTGGAGAACCCAACAAGTCGAGGGTGTTACATGGAAGCACAAGAGGATATGATGAAGCGCTATCCATATATATTCCACTCTAATCATGCCTAAGGTACTAATAAATTCTTCCAAAACCTCAAGTTCCATACATTTTAGTTTCTCATGATGTATGCATTCATTTTGGTGCATCAACTATTTTGAGACATGTTTAAAGTATGAAATATGAAATCTTTGAGAAATAATGCTTGACATGTATTTTTGCATGCATAATGGGTTATTAGCTGCTAGTTTACTCTTTAGAGCCTGCCTTTGAGTATATTCGGGGTGAATATTCCTAAGGGGAAGATATTGTAATGAACCATAGTTTAGGAGCCTTGGGTATAGAAGTGTTGTCCTGAAAATAACATGATGTCTGGTTTATGGGGGTGGCTTACAGGTCATAAGTTGATATACGGCTCGAAGTTTCCGTTCTTAAGTATAGAACTTTCGGAAGGGAAAAAGTTTCCATGTGTGAGGTAACCAAAAGACTAAGTGATGGCCTATAGGATAACTTACAACCAGTAGATGGTTTTGTGAGTGGGACCCTATACATGAAGGAAATTTGGAGTTCACTAGAAGATTTCTTATAAGTTATAAGATAGCTTGTAAAATAGGATACGACCCGTAAGGTACTCCATGGAATTATGCCAAGGATAAAATAAAAAATGGCTAAGTATAGAAGGACTCTATGAGTCCAACCATGACCCGTGAAATATTATGTGATCTATGAAACGACTAGAAAAAAATGCTCGAAAATGTGCCTCGGAAATGCCCAAAATTGTAATTTTTATATATCCCAAAATCCGTGCATGATACCAAAAATTGGACTTTATATTCTTGATCAGGGGGAAAATTGAATTGGAGATTTGTATAACCCTAATTTCATAGAAACCATATCAAACTTTCATTTTCTATAACTTGCAAATTACTGTGATGATCTGCGCCCCTGGTGCGACATGGTTATGGTGCGGATCAGTGTTATTTTTGGCCTGTTATTTCTTGTTTTGTCAAAGGCCTTTGGGTCTTGGGACTAAGTGTTTCCATGTGTAAAAATACTTATACTTAGCCATATTTCAACACCATATCATATAAGACATTCCCCAATACTCTCTGAAACACTTAGACAAATATTTCACTCACAATCAAGGGTTCCAAACTCATTTTTGGATTCAAGAAATTCAATCAAGCTTTAAGTTCTCATCTCAATCTTCATCAAGGAATTCTCCAAAGTTGAGGTATGTGGGTTTCAACCATTAGATCCTTTCACTCATGGTGCGCATGCTTCCATTTTTCATAAATTTCATGTTTCTAAGTTGACTGACTTATGCGTCTTACTTACTATGAATTTGACTATGAACTATGTTGGGTTTCATAAAAGTGTGACCGTTTAAGCATGTTTTGATCTATGAATCTATGATCTACTTTGAGATTTGATGAAGGGTTTTAATTCATTTTGCAAGGTGACATTACCAAGTGTTGGTAGGAGATTTACTTCAAGTTTTCTAGCATGGTTTCACTCTTGAATGGCATGATTTTACACTAGCGTTGCTCGCCACCAAGTATTTGATAAAATATCCGGTTTAGGGTTCTTGATTTATTGATGATTCATTGCATGACCAATGACTTGAATGGCTTTATGATGATGAAAGGATGGTATATATGTTTTGATTTCATGAAGAATATCCATAGTGTAATAAGTTCACAATAACCAATAAAGTAGTTGATACCTCAGTCAACATGGATGGTAGAGTGTGACAACCATCAACCAATTAAGGGGTTGATACCTCAATGATCTCAGATGGAGGTGGTATGCCATCAACAAATTAAGGGGTTGATACTTCAATCACTTTTGATTAGGGGTGGCCATGCCCATCAACCAATTGAACAGTTGATTCCTCAATCACTTTCAAGGGGTGGTCTACTTTGTATTCCAAGTACTAAGTTTGCTTGGTTTATGATAATGGTCTTTAACTACATATGAAATATGTTCTATATATAAGCATGTTTACTTCAAGCATCATTCATGCATGCCATACTGCTATTTGCTAATTTATTTCCTAATTATGCATTTCGATTTTGTCGCATATCTATTATTGCATTGCATCCATCATAATTAGTACATTCAAACGTACTAATGCATACTCTACGCCCGCATGATGTTACCATGTAGGAACCAGAGCTTGTCATGACCATCCCCATCCTCCCCGTGGCTAGTACTATCTTCTCAACGCATGTTTGATGAGTCCTCAACTCCTAGGATGATATCTCTTGTTCTTATGCTATGTAAATACCTTCATTATCTTTTTCTATGGTTTTTCTATGAGGGTGAGCCTAGAAAGTTGTCATGGCCCTACTGAATTCTAAGTGTAGAGGTTTTGTTGGGACAAGTTATGTAATGATGCTATGAGTTTTGACTTCCTTTAGTGCCTTATCCTTGTTTTATACTATTGTTGTTGTTCAGATGCTTCTGCGACAAAGGATGTGTAATGATATGTTAAGGGGCTTGTTTGGGGCCCCTTCACATTCCCCATTCATCGTAAAAAGCTTGGTATCAGAGAACTAGGTTGTTAATGGTCCTTGGCATCGAACACATTGTGTTGATTTGAGTCTATTCATAGTTATGTTGTGCACCAAAACTATGAGTAAGAGGCTATGAGATGTTTTAGTAAATGTTCCCTTTCTTCATGATCTATGTCATGCTATAGAATTGAGGTAAGGTTTCCCCTATAACAAATGTTCTTTTCCATTTATTGATCTTTCCTAACACAAGAGGAAGAAGAGCCCATACTCTCAAAGAACAACCATCTCATGGAGATCTCCGGATGCTGTCACATTTTACTAGCTGAAGCCATGGCTAGCCAAATCAACCAAGGGGCCCAAGCCCCTCATGCTCCTACTTCGGCATCTCGACTTTCTGAGGATAAACCCACTAGATTTCAGTGGATCTAAAGTGGATGAGGATCCTCAATAATTTATTGATGAGGTATACAAAGTGTTAGCTATCGTGGGTGTTAGGTCATAGGTGAAGGTGGAGTTGGTGGCTTACCAACTTAAGGGGGTGGCCCAAATTTGGTATACTCACTACAAAAAGGAGAAGGGGAATAACAATGTGATCCTTTGGGAGGAGTTTAAGGCATCTTTCCACAACCGGTTCTTCCCTTTTGAGCTTAGGGAGGCTAAAATGATGGAGTTCATGAATTTGAAGTAAGGATCTTTGAGTATTAGGGAGTATACCCTCAAGTTCAACCAACTCTATAAATATGCTCCACACTTGGTTGCCGACCCGAGGGCTAGGATGAATAAGTTCGTGATCAGTGTTTTCGATCTGGTGAATGAGGAGTGTCGTGTGACTATGTTGATTAGTGACATTGATTTGTCCCGCCTAATGACTTATGCCAAACAATTTGAGGGGGAAAAACTGAGAAAGAGAAGGGGTAATGAAGCCAAGAGGTCCAGTTTTGATGGTAAGTTCCCAAGTCCTAGGGGTGGCTAGTTTCATTAACGCCAACGGTTTTCTGATGCTCCGAATAGAAAGTTTGCAAATGACTACCCTAGGACCCAAGGTGATGGTGGTGTTGTGCCCAAGCTGTGTGTCCAAAGTATGGCAGGGGTCATGATAGCACATGCTTGAGTGATACCAATGATTGTTTTGGTTATGGAGAAGTATGCCACAAGATGGTTTTCCGACATAACCGGAATGAGGGTAAGGATTCTTGTCCACAAGGTAGGGGTGCAACTACGGTTCCTTTGGGGAGAGGAGGCCAACAAGGTGATGCCCCAAGGCACAATCAGTTTTATCCTCTTCAAGGGAGGCAAGGAGTAGATGAGGTGCCCGATGTCTTCACCGGTATGTTAAAAGTCTTTGATTTTGATGTATAAGCATTAATAGACGTGGGTGCCACTTTTTCTTTTATTAACCCTTTTGTTGCCAAAAAGTTTCATGTTGAACCCGAATTGTTGTGTGGGTCTTATGAGGTGTCTACTCCCATTGGTGAATCTATTATTTTAGAAAGGTCTATAGAAACTGTCTCATTGCATTTTTAATAGATAGTGCATTGTGATCTTGTGGAGTTGGATACGGTGGATTTTTGATGTCATTCATGGGATGGATTGGTTGCATGCTTATGATGCTTTATTGGTTGTAGAACCAATAGGTTCAAATTCAAATTCCCTAATGAACCCATCCTTGAGATGGAGAGTCATGATGTGGTGGTTAAGGGTAGGTTTATCTCTTACATTAAAGCCCAAAATATCAATTCATAGGCCCAGTCGTTGGTGTCTCTATCATTTTGTGAGGGTTAGGAATGTTGAGTCGAAAGTCATTCCTAAAGAGTATGTTCTGCTGGTTAATGAATTCCTTGATGACTTCCCAAATAACCTTCCTGGTGTTCCTCCCGAAAGGTAAATAGATTTTAGCATATATCTCCTTCCCAACAATCAACCAATTTCTGTTCCCCCATACCGTATAGCCCCGATGGAGTTAAAGGACTTCAAGGTGAAATTAAAGGATTTTTTGGAGAAGGATTTTATTCGGCCTAGTCAATCACCTTGGGGTGCATCGGTGTTGTTTGTGAAGAAGAAGGATTGTTCTCTTAGAATGTGTATTGACTGCTGACAACTTAATAGAGGCACCATAAAAAATAAGTATGCTCTACCAAGGATTGATGATCTATTTGACCAACTTCAAGGGGCCAATCACTTCACTATGATTGATCTTTGGACCTGGTATCATCAAGTGAAGGTGAGGGAGTGTGATATTCCTAAGATTGCCTTCCTGACTAGGTTTGGGCATTATGAATCTGTGGTTATGCCTTTTAGGTTGACCTGCACCGGCTATCTTCATGGATCTTGTGAATAGGGTCTTTAAACCCTACCTTGATTTGATTGTGGTGGTTTTCATTGACGATATTTTGATCTATTCTCATAGCAAGGAGGAGCATGTGGCTCATTTGAGGGTGGTACTACAAAAATTGATAGAAGAGAAGTTGTATGCTAAGTACGAGAAGTGTGATTTTTTGTTGAAACAGCTTACATTTCTATGTCATATGGTGTTGGGGGGTGTTTTTAAGGTGGATCCTAAAAAGATTGAAGTGATTAGAAATTGGCCTAGTTTTTTGACCCCATCGGATATTAGAAACTTCTTGAGCTTAGCGGGTTACTACCAGAGGTTTGTGAATAGGTTCTCTTCTGCTGCTTCTCCAATGAATAAGTTGACCCAAAAGAAGACTAAATTTGAGTGGACTGATGAGTGGTAAAAGATTTTACAAACCTTGAAGTATAAGCTTGTCTCTGCTCCTATTTTTTCTCTACCGGAAGGATTTGAAGTGTTTGTTATGTATTATGATGCCTCCCGGATTGGTTTGGGTTGTGTTTGATGTAAAATTATAAGGTGTTAGCCTATGATTCTAGACAACTCAAGGTGCATGAAAAAAGTTATCCTACCCATGATCTTGAATTGGTCGCCTTGGTATTTTCTTTGAAAATTTGGCGTCATTATTTGTATGGGATGCATGTTGCTTGTCTACCAATCATAAGAGTCTCCAATGTGTGTTCACTCAGAAAGAGCTCAACTTGAGATAAAGAAGGTGGTTAGAACTTCATACGGACTATGATATGAGCGTGCATTATTATCTCAGTAAGGCTAATGTTATGGCTGATTATTTGAGTAGGGTGTCTATGGGTAGCCTTGAACATGTTGATGATGGGGGCAAAGAGGTGCCTAGACAGGTTCATTGGTTTTGCTAGATTGGAGATTAGGTTGGAAAGGTTGATAATGGTGGTATTGTGGTTGTTAATGGTTCAAAATCTTCCTTGGTTGATGAGGTAAAAGCAAAGCAAGATCTTGATCCCTTCTTGAAAGAATTGAAGGCCTTGGTGATAGAAGGCAAGATGGAGGTTTTCTTCTAAGGGGGAGATGGTGCCTTAAGGTACCAAGGTTGATTGGGTGTGCCTTGTTTTGATGACTTGAGAGAGAAGATTTTAGATGAGGCTCATAATTCTTCCTATTGTATTCACCCCAGTTCCAAAGAGATGTATACAGATTTGAGGAAGAGTATTGGTGAGGTGGTATGAAGAGGGATACTGCTTACTTATGTCCAACTGCCATAATTGCCAACAAGTCAATACTGAGCATCGATGGCCGAGTGGCCTAACCCAAGATGTAGAAATTCCCACTTGGAAGTGGGAGGAAATTAACATAGATTTTGTGGTCATATGCCCTAAGACTGGAAAGGGTTTTGATTTTATTTGTGTTGTGGTTGATAGAATGACAAAGTTAGCCCATTTCCTACTGGTTAAGACTACTTATTGTGCCAAAAATTTTGCTAAGTTGTATATTCACGAATTGGTTTGATTGCATGTGTGCCTCTGTCTATCATATCAGATCATGGTGCTCAATTTACTTCTCAATTTTGGAGGTCCTTCCAAAGTGGTCATGGTACCAAGGTTAAGCTTAGTACGTCCTTTCACCCTTAAACGGATGGCCGACCCAAAAGAACTATCCAAATTCTTGTGGATATGCTTAGAGCTTATATTTTGGAGTTTAAGGGTAGTTTCAGTGATCATCTTCCATTAATTGAGTTTACTTATAGTAATAG
>JAOTQR010046518.1:12500-14919 GCA_025774065.1 Solanum ossicruentum
TCCATATAACCTAGATTCACCAAACTGTACTGTGATTTGAAGGAAGTGTATTGGTGGAATGGCATAAAGTATGATTTAGCTAGATTTCTGGTAGAATGCCCTAATTGCCAACCGGTGAAGGTGGAAAAATGAAGTCCCAGTGGCCTGGCCCAACATACAAAAATTCCTACTTAGAAATTGGAAGATGTGAATATGGACTTTGTGACAGGTTTGTTTTGTACCCAAAAGAAATATGACGCCATTGGGATGATCGTGGACAGAATAACTAATTCAACCCATTTGTACCGATCAAGACTACTTTTAGTACTGAGGATTATGATAGATCGTACATCCAGTAGTTGGTTAGATTGCATGATGTGCCATTATCCATCATATCAGATTGTGGCACCCAATCTAATTCTCATTTTTGGAAGTCATTTTAGAAAGGACTTCGCACCAAGGTGAAGTTGAGAACCACTTTTCATCCACAAATTGATGGATAGACTCAATTAATAATTCTGTAACACCCCACATTTTACATGTACTAATGCTATGTAAATGAATCATGTTATGGTTTGGTCAAATTAGCATCAATTCTTGAAAGTGCTTGAATCTTGTGTTAATGGGTGATATGTGAGTCTAAATGCCTAAGAGGGTCGAGGGTATAGATGTGTTGGTGCTAAATTGAGGATATATCAACCCTAAAGTAAGTCAAGAATTGAGGTTATTGGATGACTTAATAATTTAGTAGGTGAGTCACCATCTTTCTTGGCTGAAAATTGATAGCTAAATGGAAACGAGGCTCGACATTGAATTTGCTCAAGTTCGATTATGAATAAATTCTGTGTTAAGGGTGTAACCTTGGCCCATGTTTTAGTATCATAAATGGACCTTATTTTTAGTCCAAGAAGAATTTAAAAACGTCCTAACTGCACTACAAACCACTTGGCCATTTGGACCCAAAACCAACTAAGAATAAAGCTGGAAATTGGTAGCAAAGGTTCATTATCAAGGTGTCATTATCAAGAAGACCCAATTAAGCCCAATTTTGGAGGATAAGATGCTGAATTAATAGACTATTAATAGGTGTCATTATCAAGGCTCAAGTGTAAGACAAAGTTGGCCAAATTGATCTATAAAAATGGATCAAGTACAGCACTAATTCATTACACTAGGAAACAAAGTTTTAGCTTTCTTAAAGTCTTTTGTCTTCTCTCTAATTCACTTCACCAAGCTGCAAACACATTCTCTAAGGATTTCGAAGGGAACACAGAACCTAAAAGGAAAGGTAAGCAATTATAGTTGTGTATTTAGTATGATTTCTTCAGGATAAATAAGAAGTATATGATAGTTTCTGATGCTGAAAATCTGTTGGAAATTCTGGACAGCTTATGTCCAGAAAGTTGCTGCACACTTACCTTTTATTTTAGTGACTTTTATATGGTGTTTGGGCTGTATTATGAAGAGGATTTGATGTTATTAACATGGTTTAAGTTATATATATTGCTAGCATGATTTCTTCATGAAAAAAAAGTATATGCTATTATGTTATGCTGGAAATTCTGGACAGCATATGTCCTAAGTATTGTTGTGAAAGTTTGTTGTTGTTCAAGAGGATTTTCTCTTAATTGGTTGGTTGAATTATGAATTAATACTTATGTTCTAACAGTTTTTAGGTTGTTAGTCATATAATTAAGATGTTGCACCACTTTTACAGTCCACAAAGACGAGTTGTTGTACAACGTCGTAATTTCACTCCTAAAAGAAACTTGGGAGCTGAAAATTGTAATATATTGTTCCACGACTTTCACCTTTTTTGGGACTATTTTTGGACTATTTTAAGACTGGTTATATGTGTAAAAATGTTGGATAAAATTTTTTGTAAAGTTAAAACAAATTTGGGAGTGTTGACGTCGAAGTGTGGTGAAAGGATGTAATGTTATGCCGCTTGTTTGTATATTATGGAGAATTGTTATGTGTTGTGTTTTGTGGGCTATTTCAGGACTTTTAAGGGTCTAAAAATAAGATGTACAAGACATGTACATAAAAAGGGTTGTTAGAAATACGTTTATAAGTGAAAATGTTGAAGAAATGCCTTTGCGTCATTAATTGAAAGCTTGTTGTCCGGATGATCGTTTTTATGATATTGGACTGCCTAGAATGTTGTGTTGCTGCTAAAACTAGTCTCATTACTTGATAGACAATAGATAAATATTTGAGGGTAACCACAGCCACTCCAAGGTCGTAACGAGGTCAGACAACGAGGTATGTAAGGTTATTTGATTTCGTATCATTTAGCATGAAACATAGATTTCTCCTTGGTGCATAAAGATATTTACCAACTCCGACACAACAATTAATTATGTCTCCACTTGTGTTACATGTTCATATGATTCCATACAAAATCACCTTCGAATCTACATCCATACTTGGATACCAA
>JAOTQR010046529.1:0-14918 GCA_025774065.1 Solanum ossicruentum
TTTTAAATTACACCTCCCAAAACACTCAACTCCTATACTTATGCACCACAATTAACTTAAGCTCAATTACACAATATCTGCAAAATTTTCCAATGCGACAATTTACCTCAATTAAAATATTTACGGGGTCTAACAATTTTTTATCAGCATAAAAAGTTGAGTGGGAAAATGACCTCGACCCGATTTTAGAGCAACCGAGTCGAAATATAATTTTTCGTAACTAATCCAAAACAATGTTGATGCGTGCCCCAGGCGTGACGTGTGCCACGGATGCACAATTACTGTTATATTTTTTGAAAAAAATTTCAATGAAATCAGAAAATTCGTTCGGAGGATTTTTGGAGGAAAATACACTGGTCTGCGCCCCAGGAGCATTGCGGACTTGTGTAAATTTTATGATAATTTTTCTTTTGATTTCGGGAAGGATATTTTGGTCATTCCCAACATAATCCAAGTTTGATAAACATGTATTAAGGTTATTTTCTTAAGATTAAGGATTTCAATAACCGATTTTTCTTAGCGTTTCAAACTAAGAATTCTTGAGAGAGAAAGAGGAGAAAGCTTGAGAACTTGAGTTTGGAGTTGAGATTCTTTGAAGAAGCCTAAATTATTCTCCATTCGAGGTATGTAAGTCTACCTAAACCATTGGATAATATCCATCCACGTGGTAGACAAAAATCATGGATATAAATAGCACGTTTTAAATCCCATAGTCCTTGAGTTTTAAATTCTTGAACAGGATTGAGTTTCTTGAATATATTTGAAGTAATTTATGAGCTGCACCATTGTTACCTTGAATTATGAATGTACTTCACATGCTTGATACCCTAGCCTAAATTTAGTATTTCCTTGGTTACTAACTAAATTGACAATATGAACCGAACTTTCAAAACTAAGTAAATTGAACCTATGTTTCTTGTTTCACATATGCCTATATTGAACAGATATGATATCTTATGTCTGTTCCAACTACTGAGAATCCCTACCAAAGGTCCCTACTCAAACAGGGATGAGGAGATGGGCTTGACCGACCAGAACTGCTGTGGTACTACAGGCGCCCCTACGCAGCCACAGCCAGCCTCCACCTTTGAGGTAGAATTCAAGGGACCCATTACTATGCTCACGTAGCTAGAGGCCTCCTAAAGATATAGTTTAGATCCCCAGGCCCCTAGCTCTAGCTCCCAAGAGCCCACAACTGCAACCAGGCTCAGAAACTTCTTACAGATGAACCCACCAATTTATACTAAGTCAAAGTTGAGGAGGACCCACAAAACTTCATTGATGAGATGTGGAAGGTTTTGAGGGCCATGTATGATAATGAGGTTGAAGTAGTTGAGCCCGCTTCCTATCAGCTCAAAGAAATGGCAAATGTCTGGTACAACTAGTAGGAGGATAGTCGAGGTGAAGATGCTGAGCCTACTTAGTGGGATGAGTTTGAGAGTTCTTTCCTTGCCCACTTATTTCCCCAAGAGTTGAGGGAGACAAAGATTGAAGAGTTTGTGAACCTAAAGCAAGAGGGGATGAACGTCATGGAGTACAACCTCAAGTTCATTAAGTTGTCCAGGTATGCCCTAGAGATGGTCCAAGACTTGAGAGCAAGGATGAGGAATTTCGTGTCCAGGTTAGGCAAGCCATGTGAAGAGGGAGTGCAAGGCAGCATTACTGATTTTGGACAAAGACATCTCCAGAATTATAGTTTATGCCCAATAAATGGAGGAAGACAAGAAGAAAGACCGAGAAGAAACTTGAGTAAGAAATCCATTTCTACAGGGCATGAGAAATGCCCCAAAAAATACATTGTGTGCACAATACATCTTCTAAAGCTCTGATGGGAAATTTGAGATCAGATTTGCGATCAACGCAGAAAATCGTTAAAAAATGATCTCGTCTCGATTTAAGAGCAACCGGGTCGAATTATGAAATTTCACAAAATGTGCAAAAAAAGTATCAAATCCGCACCCACTTTGCAATGCACCAGGGGCGTGGAATTGCACTTGTGATTTTTTAATTGTTGAATTTTTTATGGGAATCAAGTTGTCAAAAAATTTCAAAAATGAACTGGTGCACCCCTCCATGACGCGCACCAGTGTGCCAGTTTTTATATATTTTTTTCTTTTACTTTGGGAAGAGAATTTTTTTCTTTTCCAATATATTCTAAAGTCCCATAAACATATATTTATACTGATTTCACACAAAAGAGTTTTAAAACCCATCTTTTCTAAGTTCTTACATAAGTTCTGAAGAGAGAAGAAGAAGAGAAAGCGTAAGGGTTCTCCAGAGAGGTCCTGAATTCTTGAAAGAAACATGAAGATTCTTCACCCCAGGTATGTAAAGGCTGTCCAGAACAAGAAATTGTTCTTCCACGTGCCCCAACTCATAGATTAAGATGTAGAATGTAAAGTTATGGGCCTTGAATTATAGTTTCTTGTATATTTTTCTTGAAATTACTTTTGAATCTTGTATCTTTGCATAAAGTTGATGAACATCATGTTTTAATAAACTGTTTACATATATTATATTGTGATTATGCAATTTACACTTATAAATTCACGATTAAAAACTTGGATAATGAACTTAGGGGGATGTGTAGAGCCTTGATTGACTGAATGTGATGTTTGATTGAGTCTGAGTCCTAAGTTGAGTGTATTGATGACTGTAGTAGCTAGAAATAGTGTTGATAGAGTTAAATGAAGGTTTATTCTTCTCTTAAAAGAATAGTCCTACTCCTTGAATTGATAGAGGATGAGATGAAGTGAGTGTTCTTGCCCATAGGGGTTGAGTGATGGAAGTTCATGATATATTGAAAGATTTATTAGCATATTGACTCTTAGGAGGAGTATTAGCACCAAAATAGGTAAGAGTGAGTCCCACTGGTACTCATTAACCACTTGGCCAGTGTAGGAAAGGATTGGATCGTGAAAGTAGATGTTTCCTTTGTCCTATGAGGACTTTATAGACTTCTTTGGGATCCCTAACAGACTCATCCTTTCCCCTGGCAAGGTACTAGATTGATGTGGCAATGACATCTCTTCATTGTATCATTACCTGCTCATAGGTAGTGGCTGTTAGTTATAGAAACTCCTAGATGGGTTTCTTGATGCAGAACTCTGATATGATGTGATTGTTTAATGTCATTGATTAATTATGAGGCGATAAAGTATTGCCCTTTACTCTGAGTGAGGATGAGTGATTGTTATCTGATGTCGGTTACTTTAGCCCATTTTACATATAGTAAATTCCACAAACTAACACTTCTTTGGCGCTGCATTATTTTATGATGCAAATTTTACAGGCAAAGGACTTCAACAACCCAATCGTTGAGGTTCAGAGCTCATTATTCCAGATCGTAGTGAGTCCTCCCCTACCTTGTGAGGATGATTACTTCATTGTCTTTATTTTAGTATTTTTCTTTGACTGTGGTAGCCATGGCCTGTCATTGTACCTTCCTATATATTAGACATAGAGGCTTCATAGACATAGACAGTTGATGGATAGTGTCGGGATTGCTTGTTCCCCATTTCCTTTCTATTCAGATACTTTTTCATATTATCTTATGACAGTGATTGTGATAGCTCATTGATAGTTATTTTTCTATTTATTCTTTCATATATGAATGTATTGAACGAATGCAATGAGGCTAGGTAGTCCGCTTGGCGACTAGCGATAGTCTCTAAGTGCCAATGACGTCTATGGTACCCTCTCAGGGCATGACAATCTTGGTATCAGAGGACAAAGTTTTAGTGTTCTAGGGAGTCTATGAAGTTGTGTTTAGTAGTGTCTTGTTTATGGGTTTATTATGTACCACACTTCATAAGCAAGAGGCTATAGGGCAAGAGGAAGTGTTACCCATCTTCTATGCTCTGAGTTTGTGTGATAGAGTTTTAACTTTGTGAAAATCCCATTTTAACTCATGCGTTTTACGCTTACAGAAAATGCCGCCCAAGAGAATAGTCGCAAAGAGAGATACCCCAGCCCCAGTTGCTGAGAACACCCAATCGAAGGCTCCACTCTAGATCGAAGCTAGGAGATAGGGACGCCCCACAAGGACTGCTGAGGTCTCGCAGGCACCCCCTGCTCAGCCCCAGCCAGCTCCCACTACAAAGGCAGAATTTGGGGGAGCCATCGCTATGTTGACTCAGCTGATGGCCTCTTAGGGAAATAGCTAAGAGTCTCAAGCTCCTAGTTCTATTTCATAGGAGTCCTCAGCTTCAACCCGACTTAGAGATTTCTTGAGGATTAACCCGCCTATGTATACAAGGGAAAAAGTTAAGGAGGATCTACAGAACTTCATTGTCAAGGTTTTGAGGGCCATGCATGTCAGTGGGGTTGAAGGGGTTGAACTTATTTCCTACCAGCTGAAGGTTGTTGCAAATGTGTGGTACAATCAATGAGAGGACAATAGAGGTAGATGCTGAGCCTGCAGATTGGGATGAGTTCAAGATAACTTCCTTGATCACTTCTTTCCTCAAGAGTTAAGGGAGACGATGGTGGATGAGTTTGTGAATTTGAAATAGGGAATGATGACTATGAAGGAATATGGCCTTAAGTTCTTAAACTATCAAGGTATGCTCCATAGATGTTGAAAGACATGAGGAAAAGAATGAGAAGGTTTGTGTCTAGCTTGGCCAAATGTGTGTAGAAAGAGCATAAGGCTGCCTTGGTGACTCCTAGCATGGACATCTCCAGACTTATGGTGTATGCCTAGCATACATAGGAGGATAAGAATAAAGATAAAGAAGAGCGGATGAGTAGAAGAGTGAAGTCAGCACGACATAAACCTAGCCCTCAAGGACAGAATAGAGGTGACAAGTCCTATTTTAAGAAGAGACTATCATATCCTGCACCATCTGTTGTGAGTGCGCCCGTGCTGCAAAGCAATTATGATTAGAAATCTCATGGTCATCAAAATTTTAGGGCCCCAGGTGCTCAATCTAGGCCAGCGTGACTCAAGGTACGAGGGGAAATCCACCTTGTGGAGAGTGTGGTAAGCTTCATTTGGGTGAGTGTCGGGGATTCAAGGATGTGTTCTATGCATGTGGTCAAGTTGGTCACTTCAGTTTTGAGTGTCAAAAGAGGAGGCTAGGTGAGGAGAGTAGTAGAGTTCAATCTTCCATAGCAGCCCAGTGGGTAACCAACAGATAGCACCCCCATAAGTAAACAACAGAAGGGTACTACTACAATTACATGAAGCAGGATGAACCACTTTTATGCTATGGGTAACCAACAGGATCAGGAGGCTGCACTAGATGTTGTCACGAGTATGCTTCGAGTCTTTACTTATGATTATTATGCATTGATTGATCCAAGTGCCACCTTGTCTTTTATGACCCGTTAAATGGATAGTAAATTTGGGGTTCTTCTAGAGTGCTTACATGAATCTTCTTCTGTTTCTACTCTTACTGGTGAGTCTATCTTAGCTGAGAGGGTGTACAGGTACTGTATAGTGTCTATTTATCATAAAGACACCTTAGCTGATTTAATAGTGCTAGAGATGGTTGATTTGGATGTAAAAATGGGCATGGATTGACATTACGACTGTTATGCTTCTGTCGATTATAGGGCCCGAATTGTTAAGTTCAAATTTTGTAATGAGCCTATCTTAGAGTGGAGAGGGAGTTTTGTTACCCCTAGGGGAAAATTCATCTCTTATCTTAGAGATAGAAAGTTGATCTCCAAAGGTTGCATTTACCACTTTGTGAGTGTTAAGTCTGATGATTATGAATCTGCTACTCTTGAGTCAGTCCCAATTTTAAAAGTGTTTCCTGAGGTGTTCCCTGATGATCTTCCTAGAGTCCCTCCTAATAGGGAGATTGACTTTGGGATCGATGTTCTTCTTGAGACCAAACCAATTTCAATTCCACCCTATTGAATGGCCCCTGCAAAGTTGAAAGAATTGAAAGAGCAATAGAAGGACTTGTTAGAGAAAGGTTCCATAAGGCCTAGTGTCTCACCTTGGGGTGCTCCAATCCTATTTCTGCATAAGAAAGATGGGTCTCTGAGAATGTTTATAGACTACCGACAGTTGACTAAGGTTACCATAAAGAATAAGTACCCTCTTCCCAGAATAGATGATCTCTTTGACCAACTTCAGGGTGCTACTTACTTCTCAAAGATAGACTTCAGATCGAGGTATCACCAGTTGAAGGTGTGGGAATAGGACATCCCAAAGATAGCCTTTAGGACACGGTATGGCCATTTTGAGTTCTTGGCTATGTCCTTCGGATTGGCAAATGCACCTGCAACTTTCATGGATATGATAAATAAGTTATTCAGGCAGTATCTTGAGATGTTCGCGATTGTGTTTACTGATGAGATTTTGGTATATTCAAGGGATAAGGATGAGCATGTTAATCACCTTATAGTGGTTTTGAAAACACTCAAAGATCATGAGTTGCATGCGAAATTCTCTAAGTGTGAGTTTTGTCTTAAGTCAATGGCTTTCCTAGGCCCTGTTGTTTCAGGAGATGGTATTTGAGTGGATACTCATAAGATTGAGGCGGTCAAGAATTGGCCAAGACCAAATTCTCCAGTAGAAATAAGAAGTTTCTTGGGTTTAGCATGCTATTATTGCAGATTTGTTGATGGCTTCTATTCTCTATCAGCCTCGTTGATAAAGCTGACTTAGAAAAAGACCAAGTTTTAGTGGACTGAGGCATCTGAAAGAAGTTTTTAGGAGTTGAAAACTAGATTGACTATAGCACCAGTGTTGACCTTGCCAAACGGGACGAGTGACTTCGTGATATATTGTGATGCATCTAGAGTTGGACTGGGTTGTGTATTTATGTAGAGAGGGAAAGTGATAGCTTATGCTTCCAGACAGCTTGAGATCCATTAGAACAATTATCCGACCCATTATCTAGAGTTGGCAACAGTGGTATTAGCACTTAAGATCTGGTGTCATTATTTGTATGGAGTGCATATAGACGTGTTCATTGACCACAAGAGTTTGCATGACATGTTCAGTCAGAAAGAGCTCAACCTGCGGCAGAGAAGGTGATTGGAGTTGCTCAAGGATTATGATATGATTATTCCCTACCACCCAAGTAAGGCTAACATTGTTGCTGATGCTCTAAGCAGGATGCCCATGGGTAGCAATGCCAATATGAAGGAAGGGAAGAGAGTATTAGCCAAGGAGGTGCATAGATTGGCTCAATTGGGAGTGCTACTTGAGGAGAACAACGAAGGAGGGGTCAATGTTCAAAATGGTTCTGCCTCATCCTTAGTGTCAGAAATGAAAGAAAAGCAAGATTAAGACCTGTGTTATTCCAGAAGGTAATGGTTTTCTCCAAAGGGGGATATGAGGTATTAAGATATCAAGGGATATTGTGTGTGCTCGATGTAGATGGTATTCGAGACAATCATTTTTAAAGCTCATAGCACAAGATATTCTATCCATCCTGGTTCCACCAAGATATACCACGGCTTGACAAAAGTCTAATGGTGGAATGGGATGAAGAAAGACATATCTGAGTTTGTCTCAAAGTGTCCAAATTGCCAATAGGTTAAGGTTGAACATCAGAAACCATGTGGGTTAGCTCATAATTTTAACATTTCAGAATAGAAGTGGGGGACGATCAACATGGATTTTATCACGGGCTTACACTGATACTGAAAGCAACATGATTTGATATGGGTGATCATTGACAGGATGATGAAATCAGCCTACTTCTTAGCAATCAAGACAACTTTCGCTGCTGAGTAGTATGCCCGACTGTATGTACGTGAGATTCTGAGGTTGCATGGGGTTTCCTTACCCATCATCTCAGATAGAGAAGCTCAATTCACCTCTGAATTCAAGAGATTATTTCAGAAAGAATTGGGCATGAAAGTACATCTGAGCATAGCTTTTCACCCTCAGACGGATGGCCATGCAGAGTGAACCATTCAGAATTTGGAGGATATGCTGAGAGCATGTGTCATCGACTTCAAAGAAAATAGGGATAATCATCTACCGTTGATTGAGTTCGCATATAATAGCTACCATACTAGCATTCTGATGGCCCCTTATGAGGTATTATATGTGACATAATGTATATCACCAATTGACTGGTACGAGGTCAGTAAAGTTGAGTTGATTGGAACTGATCTTGTGCACCAGTCTATGGTAAAGGTGAAAGTCATCTGAGAAAGATTGAAGATAGACCAGAGTCGTCAGAAGTCATATATGGATGTGAGAAGAAGAGATTTGGAATTTGAGGTGGATGATTGGATATACTTGAAGGTGTCACCCATAAAGGGAGTCATGAGATTTGGAAGAAAGGAAAGCTGAGCCCCCATTATATCGAACTATACTAGATCATAAGAAGGATTGGGAAGGTTGCTTATGACCTAGATTTGTCTTCTGGGCTAGATGGAGTTCACCTAGTGTTTCATGTGTCTATGCTGAAGAAGAGTTTGAGGGATCCAGCCTTAGCAATTCCTGCGGAGAGTACAGGTCTAAAGGATAGCTTATTATATAATGAAATTCCAGTCCAGATCCTTTACCAACAACTTCGTAGACCGAGGAATAAAGAGATAGCCTTCGTTAAAGTCCTATGGAGGAATCAATTTGTTGAGTGATGATGGTCACGCTCCAATAAGAAAGTGGTCACTATCAGTAATTAACCTAATTGAGGTTAGGGCCGAATCCACAAGAAATACGGGGCTTGAACTATTTCTAGTATCTACTACTACAATCTCTAAATGGGGGGGGGGAGTTGTGATTCAAAGACAACATGAAATAAACACTACCTAAAATGTTGGAAAATGCTCAATTTTGGGAATAACTTAGGAATTGTGTTCCCCATAGTTCGTTGACTCAATTACCCTAGATAACATAATTACGATTAGTGAATCATATGCAGGATAGTAACTTAAGTTCTTCTAACCCTTTTGTGAAGGCGAAGCTCAAATTTCACCATGACGCTTGGTCGGCTACCACGGCGTGCCAACTAACCATTACTATTGTCCCAGTCAACCTCCCCTTGGTCAAGTTTGGTCGATTAGATGGGAATACATCAATCGAATCCTATCATCTGCTTCCCTTTTCCTATTCGTCACTACCTTGATTGGGATTGTGTTAGTAGGCTGGGTTTGGTGTTGGCCACCACCAAACAACATTAATCATGAAGGGAAATAGATAATACATGAAAAAACCCAATCATAAATATGCAAAAAACCTAGGTCATCTAAAGTCAATTACCCATGGTTCCCACAACCACATATTGTTGGTGCTTAGATACTCATGACTAAGATAAAGCACACAAAAATACAAATAATAGACACAGTTGAGAGTTTCACCAATATCAATAGAGGAGATAGGCACCACAAATTGCAAACCCACAATCTTGATTGATCAACAATAAGTACAAAGCAAGATGTGCAATTCCCAAAATGACTTTTCCAAGAAAGAATAATAAATTACCCTAAAAACCTATGAAAAACTTCAAAATGTAATGTAGAAAATGTCTACTGGTCGAACTCTCCTCCAAAAACCTAACTTAAACTATTTATAGTATTTACAACACAACCCTAGATATTATGCAGAAAAGAGAGCTGACGTCTGATAACTTTCATAGTTACGACTCGTAGGAGGTCCTACGAGTCATAGTTGGGGTCTCATATCAGGGTCTTGGAATCTTGGACTGAATTGGTACGACCTATAGGTATGAGTCGTTGCTTGAGTTACGACTCGTATGTTGGTCTCATAGTCTTGGTCTTCAGTTTTTTGATCTAACATTTTGGCTCTCTAATTCTTGCTACGAGTCCACCTATGCGAGTCGTAGTATGTATTACGACTCTTAGGCTGGGCTCATAGGGATGACCTTCACTTGGAAGATTTCTGATTTTTGGTCTATGATTCCTGCTTCGATACAACCTACGGCTCATAGTGTGAGCTATGACTCATAGGTGGGCTCGTATGGGCTATGCTTCAGCAAAATCTGCAACTTTTCTTCAAAACTATGCCAAACTAACATTTCTATAAGATTAACACAAAAACACATCAAAGCACTAAAAAGTCGCTCTAAGAACTCATAAAATCCCTTGTTTTAGGCACCAAATGTGCTGTAACTTGACAACACATCAACACTCTCAACTTAGAATTGTTGTTTGTCCTCAAGCGACGACTCAATCTACGCAGACAAAGAGAAATACATAGCAGCTATGTCAATGGCATATACAACAGCCAATTTGGTTTCGGTACCTAACAACTATTTTCAAAACAGAGTTGCAAAGTTATTGAGCAAGCCAGAACATCATGAGATGCCTAACAATCCAAATATGACAAACTAAGGAGCGTCAACCATCAACAATCACTAGTATAGTCATATGCTACTCAACTAGTACAAATGCCCTCATTGGAAATAAGTCCCTCATACTCACTCAAAAACATTTAGAATTTAGGGACTGAGGAAGCATTCTCACTCTCACAATTGAAATTCAATACATACTGACTAACACCATAGGCTTGCCTCTATACTCATTTTCTCGCTTGGTAATAGAGTGGAGTTGGATGACTTTAGGACTTATAGGCTTGTAACATAGGCTCAAGGTGCTTTGGTGCGTCATTTTGGGCAAGTGGTGACCAAAATCTATCCTTGAATCATGTTTACCAACACTTTTTTCTTTCATAATCCAACTCCTTTTTCATTAATCCACCCTTGTTCTCTTACTTTGAACTTTTCTAGAGTGCTTTCTTACTCTTTTTCAGTTGTGCCTTGATTTCAAACTCATTTTTGCTACTTTTTCTCAATTCATGTTTTTTTTCTTTCCTTTTTGATTTACTAACTAACCACCTTATCAATTTTACTTTACCACGATAAGGGCCAACCTCAACTTAGGCTTTTAGCCTTAGGTGAAGTACACAATATCTATGCCTCAAACCAGGTCCACCAATTGCAGCCATCCTCAACTTAGGCCTTTGGCCTCAATGAAGATTCACATGTTCAAGGATAGACCAGGGCAAGTATCAAGGCATTTCATCAAACAAGGTTAAGCTAGCTAGGTATCAAGAAATAATGAATACATGATAAGCTCAAAAAAATTTGGAAAAAGGGATTCTCTCACTCAACTGGTGGGTTATTTTGGGCTAAAAGTGGTTTCACTCAAAGAACAAAGGCCTAAGAACCTTTCCATATCCACCACATCACCAATCCAACATTAAGAGTAACAAGGCAAGTTTTGGGTCCATACAAGATGCATAAATGCAGTTAAATAAGCTCACAACACATATGAAACTGCATCCATATATCATGTATAGACTCAGAGGTCATGCTTTATGTCTCAGCTTACCTTCACAATATCAGAACAAATATTGCCAGATACTAAAAAATGTATGAATGCATCAATACTCACAACCTCAAAACTTTTGAGGAGGGAGCCTAAATTATTGAACAAAACATTGAAAACAACTCTAAAGTCTATGTATATGCCAATAGATAACACTACTATGAATTTACCCATCATCTACACTATCTAAACATGCCTGTTCAACAGGAAAATAGCCATCCACAAGGAAAAAGAAGCACGACAAGAAAATCTTGGGATCAAAAATAGGGGAAGTTATGGACTTAAGGCCTCTTAGACTTCACCTTAAGCCATAACTTCCACCATCCCACCAAAAGAAGATACTTTATCCTTAAAGTAAAGACAAGAATAAAAACAAAACACGATAGCATAGAAATATATACATGAATTCATGAAAAACTAGAAATAAACATCAAAATAGAAGTAAACATAACATCTAACATAAACATATTTAAACATAACCAAAAATCAACATAATAAAGAGATTGTCTAAAATAGAACAAAGTATCTAAAATGTCAAGATAAGGACTAGGGTCAAAAGAAGTCAAACATCTTGGTTCACTAAGCATTAGTCTCGGGCTGATCTATGGGGTCCTGGGGCTGACTCTCCTCCTCTACTGCAGTGCTAGAAGTACCCTATCTAGGTGGGGTATGTTGTGCTCTATCTCTTTGAATAACCGCTAACAATAATGACTCCTGCACCACCTCCTCAAGTATGGGGTCTGTCATACCCCAAAGTCTCATTAGGGAGGACTTGCACCCGTTGCCGACAAGGCTTGGGAGAGCCAACCTATATCTATGCGCTTTGTATACATATTATAAGGAATTTCTATGTTTGATATGCTTGCAGGAAGATAAACGATAATGATAAGCTAAAAGGAGATGCGTATAGCTAGGCCGTTGGGGCCACGGTGTCTAAAGTACGAGACATGACCACACTTTAATTTTCATAGTCTACAAAGCCTCTAGTCAATAGTAAGTATCCGTAAGTGTTCGGGACAGGCCCCGTCTGAATTAACTGTATAGTGCAAACATATAAACTATGAATACACACAAAGCTCCGAAGCAACCTGGAGCTTGGTAACAGTAGCAGAATATCCTAAATTCTCCTGGGGAGATCTACTAGCGCCTGTACCTGCAACATGAAATGCAGGTCCCCCGCAAGGGGCTTAGTACGAGATAGTGTACTGAATATATAAGGTAGCAAATATTATATATGAAGTACAAGTCAAATAGAACTATGCACTGGTATAAGATAAGAGACCACGTTTAGATATACTTTGGAATCATATACTTTATATTCTTTATATTGCTTTACTTTTGCTATAAAATTTGTGCACAGCTGTAATATAAATGACCAACTGATCAGTGGTGAACTGTATCGGGATCGTCCCTGGCTAGGTTATTCCTTGACCCCTTGGGGTACCACCCGTAATAAGATGTTTCCCTGGCTAGGTGATTCTTCCACCCCTCTGAATGTGGGATCGTCCCTGGCTAGGTTCTTCCTTAACCCCCTTTGGCTGCCACCCGTGATAGGATCGTCCCTGGCTAGGTGATACTTCCACCCCTCGGGCTACCACCTATCAGAAACTGTATACTTTATCTTTTTATTACCTTTGAGATTATTCTTTTGGTGTTCATAATATTGGAGCTATAAGGCGGTATATGCAGCATGTGCCATGTAAATAATCATACAATACAATATGGAAATGAAGAGAGTATGTTACATAGACAATGAAATGCGTATGAATTGAAGCAACTTATAAACTTTGGTTAGCAACAAGAATTCATATAGTTAGTATCCATATATGTATGTAGATTTAAGATAACTATATATAAGAGCATATGAATATGTGAAAGGGTGGAGATATGGCTGCTCGTCATGTAATAGTAGATAATTGCCTTTACTTACCAAGGGATCTGTGTTTCATGCCAAGTGATACGAAATCAAGTAACCTACCTCATTTTATGATCTCCTAACTACCTTAGAGTTGTTGTGGTTTCCCTCAAATATTTAGCTATAGTATATTAAACAATAAAACTAGTATTAGCAGCAACACCACACTTCTAGGCAGTCCAATACTATAAAAATGATCACCCAGACAACAAGCTTTCAACTAATGACGCAAAGACATTTCTTCAACCTCTTCACATATAAACGTATTTCCTAATAATCCTTCTTATGTACATGTCATCTATATATTATTTTAAGACCCTTAATAGTCCAAGAACAGCCCACACAACAAACACATAACAATTCTTCACAACATACAAACAAGCGGCATAATATTACATCCTTTCACCACATTTCGACGCCACTACTCCCAAACTTGTTTTATCTTTACCAAAATTGTATCCACCATTTTTGCACATAAAACCAGTCTTAGACTTGTCCAAAAATAGTCCCAAAATATGTGAAATTCGTGGAACAACATATTACAATTTTTAGCTCCCAAGTTTCTTTTAAAAGTGAAATTACGACGTCGACCATAGGTGCAGCAGCTTAATTACATGACCAACAACCTATATATTGTTAGAACATATGTTTTACTTCATATTTAATCTAATAAATTAAGAGAGAATCCTCTTGAACAACAAGAAATGTTCACAACAATAATTAGAACATATGTTGTCCAGAATTTCCAGCTTAACGTAATAGCATATACTTCTTGTTTTCCATGAAGAAACCATAATAGAAATATCTATAAATTAAACCATTTTAAGAACATCAAAGTCCCTTCATAAAAAATCCCAAAAACCATATAGAAGTCATAAAATAAAAGGCAAGTGTGCAATAACTTTCTGGACACAAGCTGTCCAGAATTTCCAGCAAAGATTCTATCATGTACTTCTTGTTTAATGAAGAAATCATACTAAATACACAACTCTAATTGCTTATCTTTGCCTCATAGGTTCTGGATTCCCTTCAAAATCCTTAGAGAATGTCTTTGCACCTTGGTGAAGTGGATTAGAGAGAAGAAAAGTGACTTTAAGAAAGGTGAAACTTTATTTCCTAATGGAATGGGTTAGTGCTTCACTTGATCCATTTTTAAAGATCAAATTGGCCAACGTTTTCTTCCAATTTGGACATGATAATGACACCCATTAATAGTCTATTATTGCAGCATCTTATCCTCCAAAATTGGGCTTAATTGGGTCTCAAATATGTTATACCTTTGCTGCTAATTTCCAGCTTTCTTCTTAGTTGGTTTTGGGTCCAAATGGCCAAGTAGTTTATGGTGTACTTAGGAAGTTTTAAAATTCTTCTTGGACTGAAAATAAGGTCCATTTATGATACTAAAACATAGGCTAAAGTTACACCCTTAACATGGAATTTATTTATAATAGAACTTGAACAAATTCGGCGTCGAGCCTCGTCTCCGTTTATCTATCAATTTCAAGCCAAGAAAGTAGGTGACTCACCTACTAAATTATCAAGTCATCCAATAACCTCAATTCTTTTCTTAGTTTAGGGTTGATATATCCTCAATTTAGCACCAGCACATATATACCCTCGACCCTATTAAGCATTTAGACTCACATATCGCCCATTAGCACGAGATTCAAGTGCTTTCAAGAATTTATGCTAATTTGACCAAACCATAACATGATTCATTTACATAGCATTAGTA